>JBBPFJ010000160.1:290868-336546 GCA_037975025.1 Excoecaria agallocha
GGATTCCAAACTAGAATAGGGTACTCATCTCTATAAATAGCCATAATTATCAACTATAGATCTCTCTTATCCATTTTTTTTACTAAAATCATCCTTTTGCCATTTACTGACTTGACCATTGGAGAGTGTCCTTGTCGGACCCCACTGAAATCTTTTTGTTTTTGTTTTTAGAAACCTTTGGAGTATCAGTCAAGACAGATAACCCAAAAGAAGTCTGGTAAATTTCAAACTATTATCAGTATATATTAATATGTACCGATATGATATGTACCATTGAATAAAAAGATAATATATTTTTGGAAAATTTTATTCATTTATCGATTATTAGGGAAATTCATTTAAATAATATTTTTTAAAAGAAAAATTCAAAATATGGTGTTTGTTAGAAATTGTTTAGAAGATTGGAATTTTTTACAAAAACGCAACACATGGCTACATCATTGTCATGTCCTGCCCCCACCCTGTAACATCCAAAGATCCAGCAGAAGGTTGTGTTGTCTGCGTGGCCCACCACTAATGAAGACACAGCACATGGCTGCGTTATCAGCCATCTGTCCCACCCGTGCAGTGACATAATCCAGTGTTACGTTTTCCAATATATCAAATATTTCCATCATACCCTATTAAAAACTTAAATCTTGAGTGCCTATATAAATTTCGAATGCTAAAATTCATTTGCATCCAAAGAAATTCACCAATTGTTGAGCGTCCGAGAAATATATTCACTCGCACAAAATTTTTTTATAACAGTAATATTTTCAGTATTATCATTTGAAATAGATAAGATTTACTTTCGGTTGTTTATAATTTAATGTATTAATTGTATTTGTGTTATAATGACATTAATTTATTTTTTATTGTATTTATTTAAAAACAAAAGTAAATTGTGAATCAAGAAGTAATAAGAACGCAGTTAAACTAGTTACTGAATACAGGTATTTTATTAATTTTAGTATATTTTTTTATCGCCATATATATGTACACAACAATTGATAAATTTGAATGGATATTTATTATTGCTATAACATATCAATAATATAATTATTATTAAATTTGATGTGACAATAAATTTTGTTAGTGACTTAAGATATAATGTACATATTTTATTTAGTTATCTAAATTAATTATTTTTTTACATTAAAAAATGAAAAAAATGAAAAATCAGCACATTGAACTATTAGTATAAATTGTAAGATTTTAAGTTAACTCCTTTACAAAATTAAATTTTCAATTCAAAATAATTGAAATTTAAGCAATGTTGTGAAATAAATTTAAAATTTATGACTTTTTAACTATATTTATATTACATTTTGGTTATAAATATTGAATCACTTAAGAAAATTGGTTTATTATTAAAGTTTAAATGTGAATATATTTTTTTAAATATCTTTTTAATTTTTTATAGTGTAAGTTTTGTAATATTTATATTAAATTTTAAAAATAATATTTTTTAGTTTTATTTGGAAAAAGTATATTAAAAATTAAAAAAAATATACGAATTGAATTATAATATAACATTTATTTTTATTATTTTTATATGATAGATGATACATTCATACTTAACTCCAAGAGCTATAATGAGTGATATTGCAAGAAAAATCGTGTCCCAAAAATGTAAAGATTTGTACAATTGTAAAATTGAAAATGGCATAACAATGTCTAAACATATTATTACAATAAATAAAAAGTTGCAAGATATTATAATAAGGAGATATCGGATGATAGAAGCAAAAATGGTGGACGCTCTTTACATTACATTACCAATTATTTATTTCAAGTTTATAGTATAAATTTGGAATAGGAAACATGTAAAAAAGTATGAGAAATTGGTTATAATATTTGTGAAAGATGTAATTGAAACTAATGATGAAAATTTTTTAAAAATTAGAGATACTATGTCAGTAGATCAGAAAACTTATTATAAGTGGCACAATTACAATAAATGGTCTAAACATTATGTTCATTATAACATAACAAAATAAATGTTATGCAAAAATATTGTGTAGTGATGTTGTACAATTTATGCTTCTGTGATAGTAAAGTGTGACAAAATATTATAAATTAATCATATGTCACTATAATAGTAATATTAGTATTTTATTACATCTAATTGCCAAAAATAATTTTATGTATGAAATATATAATTCCGAATATCATGATTTAGGAAAATTATGATAATATTATTTTGACTTATAAGTAGTTGGAAGATGTCAATATATTCGAATTTTATTTGCACGCCGGGAGGGAAAATAAGTTTTAGAGAGGCAGGCTTTGAATATAACATATCTGCCCCAAATGTTATCATAAGAAGATTAAAAGTTAAAAATAAACCAACTCTTCCTGAATTGTATCATAAAATCCACGTTAAAATGGATTTAGGTATCAATAACGTAGTTTCTAGAATTATATACAAGAGTGCATTATACAATGGAAGATCATTTTATTGGACGGCGATGGATTTAGTAGATGACGACGATGTAGATGCAATATATGATAATTTAAGAAAATATGAATATTATAATTTGGTGAAATTAATTATTATAGTTGTAGAGGGTGTTGTAGGATCCAATCCACCTACGTATCCTCACGATTATCAATTTACAAACGAAATCATTGTAGTTGCAGAGGGTATTGTAGGATCCAATCCACCTACGTATTCTCACGATTATCAATTTACAAATGAAGGTTTTCAAATGGAAAACACTGAGGCATCTATCTGCTTGGTGCCACTCAATAATATGAAAACATATTAGTGGCACGACAGATCTCTAACTCACATATCCACTTATACAAAAATGTGGCAATAAGTGTAACACATTCTTATACAGCTCTCAATCTATTTACAAAAAAGATTTAAAAATCACCAAAATATTATTACAAAATAATTATTTCATATTATCTATATTAAATAATTTAACATGACTTTAAAAATAAATATAAACCTGATTATAGTGCTGCAAGTCCAAATCCTTACGATACTTTAAAACATCTTTATTATTATTATTATTATTATTATTATTATTATTATTATTATTATTATTATTATTATTATTATTATTATTATTTCTGAAATCCAATGGGGATCGCCACCTGTTACACAATAAATAATCAACGTGTCAGCATTTTTTTAATAAATAAAACTGAAAATATCCCAATATGAAATATAATAAACAAAATTTACCTATAACCATAAGGTCTAGTCTAATCTAGAACAAATGTGTGAATAAAGGATGGATAAAATTGAGATAGTTTTTTCTATGCCCACATTTGCATTAACTGATAATATCCGCCAAGTTCATTTACACCTAGTTGGATAGCATGATATAACTTTTTAGATACCCATGCCAAAATTGTTGATCCCCAGCTGTACTCATCAGCTTCAGCTAAATTCTCCAACAGTGGAAGTCACATCAACTGTATATAATTATTAACTTATCAAAGACATGACAGTCCACCAATATAATGTAGAATCTATTTACGGACAAAGAGAATTATATATGGTAGTCCATTGCATCAGCTAGTAAGTGACTAAAATGTTGATTCAACCACATCATTTTTATTTTAAGTCCTCTAATGATGTCTTGTAGGGGAACAATCCCTAAAAGTCGAACACAAAGATCTGTCCAGTCATACTGAAAATGTCCTATAACAGTACGTTCTTTGACAGGCAATCAGGTGAGTATCTGTATATCTTTTAGAGTAATTGTAGTTTCACCAAGAGAAAGGTGAAAAGTATGTGTCTTTGGCCTCCACCTCTGGACAAAAGTAGTTATCAAGTCAATATTAACGTTCATTACACCAATTTGTGACACACCATAGAATCCCAGTAATCTCAGGTAACGTATGATTATTTCATTAATGTTCCTATAATGATTTTGAACGCTAGTTTTTCGTGCAAACAAAACATTGAGTTTAACTTGAAAATAAATAAAAGGGTTAATTATAAATTAAGGTCCAAACTATAGGGTACCTTATAATGTTGGATCCCATTTTTTTTAAAACTGACAATGTTAGTTTTTAACTTTGACTTCTCTTTTAATTGAGAGACTCCAACGCTATTCCGTTGCTATTTTGTCGCTATTAGTGACATAATAATGACAAGTCCCTCAATTGAAAGGGGAGTCGAAGTTAAAAGTTGACATTGTAAGATTTTGAAGATGAGGTCCAAAATTGTAAGGTATCCTGTAGTTGAAACTCTTTTTTGTAATTAAGAACCCTAAATAAAATTATTATATATATATATATATATAATTTAAAATAATTTAATGTTTAATGGTAGAGTGGAAATATAATTATAGTTTTGTTCCAAAACTCATCGGCTCAGTGCTTACCATGCAAAGTCAACAGGTCATCAACGTTGGGTCCCAAATTAATAAATTCTTCTCTTCTAAAAGATTCTATTTTTTTAATAAACTATGTGCACATACACTAGCATATATTTCATGTGCACGTAAAAGAAAATTAGCCCTAATTAACTGTAAATTTAAAATACACAAATTTCGCATAATTGTTCTATATTTATCGTATAATATAGAAATGACATAAATATATCAAATATTTTCATGACAAAACTAATATCATTTTAAAACATACTATTATTAGTTTTTAAATTTAATATTTTAATTATAAAATATTCACTTTTTTACACTAATTTTTTTTTTCTAACAATATGAAGAATTTCAAACATGACCCAAAATATAAAATAGTTGACTACACTATAATAGTTCAATTAGTCCACCAAACTATAGTTTTTTAAAATTTTAATTTTATTGTGACAAATAATAATATAATATAAGCTAAATGCTGGCATGCATACCTTTTATAAATTAAACAAACAAATAAATAATTAATCCAACACATATTCCGTCAACAATTAAAAATATATATAATTGAAAAATAGACTTATAAATTATACACTTATTTCTATATGTCAACTGATTGAAAAATTTTAATTAACACCAATATCAAATTTTTCTTAATATATAAAAATATTATTTTTTCGTAATATATAGAATTATTATACTAACGGCTAACATTATAAAATATTGTATATCATTACACTAACATAAAATTTTTTGTAATATATAAAAGTAATAACTTGTCTTTTTTTTTCACATCTTCAAATTAATCAATAAAAAATACCTACAAATTATAAAATAAATATAAATTTAAATATTTATAAAATTTGTACACTAGATTAGTTAAATATTTATACCATTTTATGTGAAAATCTCATGTTTTATGTGCAACTTGAGTAAAAAAAAATTAAAGAGCTATTGTGTAATATACTAACCTTTTTATGTGAAAGAGTTTAAGCAACTTGAAAAAAAAAATTGAGTTACAACAATGGAGATAGAATTGAGAGAGGAATGGAAGGCAAAATGGGAGAGATGAAACGAAATCTATGTTTTAATATAAAGGGTTATAATATTATATTATTTATTTATGATTTAACCGTTTATTGATTGAGACACGTGATCTGACAGAACTGTTATCACTGATAACGCAACCACGTGCTGCGTCTTCAGAAGAAATTTTAATAATTTTGATAATGCAGCCACATATTATATTTTTATACCCTGTAGGTCTGACATAATAATGTAAACAAGTATTGCATTTTTTACTAAAATACTCAAAACTTTTAAATAATTTTCGATATGCACCATATTTCGAATTTTTTTGAAAATATATTATTTAAAAAAAATCCAATTATTATCTTAATAATCAAAAGAAAATTATTATCATTAAGACTAGGGGTGAGCATTTGATTGGTTTGGTTCGGTTTTGGATCGAATCGATCGAACCGAAAATCGAACTTTAAAAAATATAAGAATCGAACCGAAATCGAACTTTATAGAACCGAACAAACTGAAATAATTTCGGTCGGTTCAGTTCGGTTCAATCGGTTTTGGGTCAATATAGACTTATTTTTTATTAGGCTTTTAATCTATATGGATCCATAAATTAAATTAATTTATATTCAACAAAATAAATTTATTTAAAATAACTAAAATTAAAATAATATACATAAATTTATTATATTATGTCTATAATAAATACTAATTAAAATATTTTATTGAATTTATTAAAAATTAATTAGTTGAAAATTAATTTATAAGAAATATTATAATAAATTGATACCATCACTATGTGTACGTGGCTTGTGCAGATTTGGGCAGATTATTTATTAAGACAATGTTTATAATTATTTTTTTTTTTGAAAAGCAATGTTTATAATTATTTCAGCTGGTTCACTTGTATTTCAAGGATCGCTCTATATATAATTATTAATTAACCCTTTAATTCTCTACAGGTTGCAGAAACTCTAGCCCTTCATACATTTTTTTTCTTGGATTGAAGGTCGTCTCACAATTAATGGCAGTATTTTTACTTACACTTAGGAACTCGCATATGCCATTTTCGATTATTTAGATGATTTTTTCAATTAATTTTGGTTCAGTTATATTTTTATTGTAAAGCTATTTTACTAGTAAATCAGATATTAAGCTTTTTTGGATTAGTAGGACTAATAATTTTGAGACTCATAAGTTAGCTAGAGATTTTTTGATGTATGATTCTATTAGGTTTTAGAATGTTATTCCCCCTTATTTTTTATCTTTCTATTTTTAAAGATCATGCATTTTTCTCAAAAAAAAAAAACCTTTAAATCCAAATGGAATTAATTGTTTTGCATTTAAATTAACCTAAATACAAAAAATCACTAATATCCATATGACGTGTGGAAATAAAAAGCATAAAAAAAACAAATTTGTTAAAGAAAAAAAAAGAAATTGACATCTTAATAATGATTGGGCATGTTTCAATCTTTTCAAACTGAAAAACTTTTGACATTAACAGTTTAATTTAAACCAACTTTAAATTTGAACTTCGGGATGATATTTGCAGGGTTAATTAATTAAAAAAACTAATTAATTTGCAATTAGGAATGAATTATATGCATGGAACGAAACATGGCCCTTAGAGGAATTGAACTTGGGATTTGGGCTTTCTTTAGTTTCACAAACCACTCATCCCACTGCTGTACTTTGATATTTTAAAACTAAAAAAATATATATCTATAAAATTTCGGTCAGTTTGGTTCCTTCGATTTTTCAATTTCAAGAATCGAACCAAATCGAATAAATCGATTTTTAATTTCGGTTCAAAATCGAACGAACCGAAAATCAAAATAACCGAATTAAATAGATCAAATTCAATTCGATTTAGTTCTGCACGCCCGTAATTAAGACGAAAAAAGATGAATATATTGATTTAAAAATATTTACGTTAGTGGGTCCCAGTTAATGTCAGACCCACTTGCATGTGAGTCAGGGACTGCCGGGCTATTATATCCTGCAAATAACTAAAGTGTGATCACACACAGCTATCCAAAACAACTTTACAATCCTTTCCATTGAGGCCTCCGCCAAAAGCTGATCTTTACCGTTGATTATCAAAAGCGGCCCACGTAAGACAGATAATAAGACGCAGAGGATAAGCCCCCCCTTTTTTAATTTTAAATAAGGGTCAAAAACGGTAAAAGAAATTCAAAATTTTGAAAGCAAGCGGGCAATTTTTTTTGCAAGGAAGTAGGGTGGTTTATACCGTTTGACATGGGTTTCAAATTTTGAATGGCCTCCATGTATGAGCGCGCCCCTATTCTGCTACTAAACACTCTCCTCTTTCTTTCTCTCTCTACTTCTTATATATAGGTTTTCCTAAGCTCACTCTCACTTCTGTTTGAATATATAAAGCATTACCCTTTAAGCTCAGATCTACTCTAATTTATTCTTTTCAAAATCCCCCATTCAAATTCTTAATCGTAAGCTCTCTTCTCCCTTTTCCCTCTTTTTTTTTTCGCTTTGTGTTTACTTAATGGATGATTTTCTTATTCATTGACTTGTGAAATTGATTCGCGTGCACTTGTATTCTTGTTGGGTTCTAGATATCACTGTTCAATTGTTAATTTTAATCGTGCGGGGATCTCATGTGGGTTTTTGTTCATATGCTTATTGATATCTGGGTCCTTGAATTTGCTAAGCTATTTTGCTGTTTGTTTGGGGGTTTTATTAGAATCCTTTAAATTGATGGTTTGGGTAGCTGGGTTGCTGGTTAAACTAGCATAAATGTCATTGATTTGAGTGAATTCAACTGAATTGACAGCTGGGTATTGCTACTGCTATTCCTTTTTTGGTTCAGAGTTAAATTCTTGAAAAACTTGTAAATTCTTGCCAAGGCATGTCATGAAATTTTCATGTTTTCCCCATCATTAATTTCGGATTACCGGAACCTGCATCAGAAAACTATCAAATTATATAGTTTATGGAATTACGGAACATTTTAACAGTTACTGCGTGTATATGTGGCATTAATCCAGTAAGACATTAATCATTGGATATGTAACCTACATAGGTCTCGAATGGACCAATGAGTTCTATAACATTTCACATCAGAAAATAAGGGAACATATTGTTTGGTTCTTCTCATGATTTTAGTTATCACCATAAAATCATCGTTGCTGTTACTATGTAGGATTACATCTTATTTCGTCTGTGGTTTTAATATTACGGTTAAGTGAATTCTTTTTTATGGGTGTCAGCAGAATGGAGTCTCTTCCGGATGCAGTTGTTCAGTACATATTGTCACATATGAACAATGCCAGGGATGTGGCCGTTTGTAATTGTGTGTCCAAGCGATGGAAGGACTCTTTGCCTTGCATCAAAAGCCTTTTCTTTCCTCGGAATTCTTTCGACAACCACACTGGAATTGATCATCCAGATAGCATTGTGTGGAAGGTGATATCTTCAATCGAGCGATTAGAAGAACTTGTTGTATATAGCCCATTCTCAAGCAGAGGCCTTGCCTCGTGGCTATTGCTTGCAGGTTCAACGCTCAAACACCTTGAACTCAGAATGGACAATCTAGCTGAATACCAAAGTTGCAGTGAAAGCCCCTCAAAATTGGATTGCATTAGTGTTGCAAAGAATTTGGAAACCTTAAAGCTATGGGGAGTTCTAATGGTAAACTCTCCCCAGTGGGATGCCTTTTCGAAACTTCAGAACCTTGAAATAGTTGGAGCGAGAATTGAAGATCCTGCATTACTTTCTGCCCTACAAGCATGTCCTAATTTGAAAAACTTGCTGCTGCTTGGTTGTGAAGGTGTGAGATCTATTTCAATTGAGCTGCCACATCTGAAGCAATGTAGGCTCGACTTTTATGGTTTGGGTAACTGTTCCCTTACCCTTGCATGTCCAAAACTTGAATTTCTGGAGGTACAAGGTTGTAGTTGGATTAGGGTTCGTGAGACCAACTACTTGAGGAAACTTTCCATTTCCAATAATGCTGGTAAGCTATCCATTTCCTTAAGAATTTCATTTCTCTATTCCTTCGTCAACAATGAAAAACCATCTGCTGATTTAAATGACTATAACTGAATAAAACCTTTTTCCAAAAATGCTTTCTAGGTAGAGTCTACATGGTGGATTTTGGAAAACTTGCAGCTTTGGAGTACTTGTCTATTAGAGGAGTCCAGTGGTGTTGGGATGCAATAAGCAAAATGCTTCAGTGGGCAAGTGAGGTGAAGCAGCTATACATGAAGGTTGAATTTACTGGGGATTTTGATGCCCTTCAGCCATTCCCCGAAATTGACTTTGTAGAATTTTTTAATAGCCATCCGAAGCTGCAAAAGTTTGATATTCACGGAGCCATGTTTGCTGCTCTCTGCCAGAAGAACAGCCTTAAAAATGTGAGTTGCATCAATTACACGATTTGTGTCTGAAAAATGTAATGATCCTAACCAATTACTCATTGTAATGAATTCTCAAAATGTCAAACATAAATGGAGATGGAATTTCCCTTTTTGCAGGTGGAGTCAGGCTTTGTAATTCCTTGTCTGGAGGAGGTAGTGGTCACAGTGAGATCACCATTGAATGCTGAGCAGAAAATGAGCACCTTGGAGTCTTTGTTGAAATATGGTAGGAGTATAAAGTCAATGGTGATAAGGATTCTCCAGATGAAGAGCAGCCATAGCAGTTCCGATGATTTCTTCGATGAGATTTGCAGGTTTCAACGCATGAATCGAAAGATCGTTCAAATAGAATAAAAAGCTTACGTGGTGACTGGCAAGTCACTCCCTTATTTTTAAGATGTTGATTCACATCATTCCTTTTTATTCACTAATCAACAGTTTTTACCACTGACTTTATTTGAACCTTGGTCATTCTTTAACAATTGAACACATCTTTTTAAATTGACCTGTGAAATCAAAGTGGCATAATGAGTTAATTTGCTTGCCGGAGTTGGCTCTAAACAAGGGTGGCTATCATTATGAAATATCAATATAAATTTTTATAATTGTTCTAAGATGTATATTGCAAGTATTTCCACCAGGATAGTTGAACAAGATTACAAAGCAACAAAGTGAGCTTCTCTTCGTTCAAGCAACCTTGTCTTACTTTCACTGTCATCACTAAGGAATTGTTGATTTCACATTTTGGGGGAAGAAGTTTGATTCCATTTTTAGGTCATGTATTATGCTGCTCCTGTAGCACCAGCTTGCATATTTATAAATGTGCAAGAGCTGAAGTTCTGACATCCCATGAAAAAAGAATGCTTGTTAATGGTACGAGGATGGTATCAAGGTTTCCTGGTTTGTTCTTGCTGTTTTCCCTTGCCTGCATAACTTAGGTCTTGTTTAGGGGCAAGGCAGGCAAGACAATCTTTTTTATATATAATATTGAAGTGAACCAGGTAGTGTTCAAATCCAAAGCTTCATAGTTATAAGAGAAACCAATATTGCTAAATTCACTGGTATAACCAAGATAATCTTTTATCATCAATTACATTTTTATCAATGCGAAGCTAATTTAATTCATGAAAAATCCCTCCTGCAAAATTACCTAGTGAAACATCAGTTCTTGCCTATCTACAAAGTAGACCTTTGAGCAGAGTTCACGCACAGATTTTAAATAACGGCAACTTTCTGTTGGAAACAGTACTAGAAAAATAAAGCAAAGCTTAGATGCCCATCCAGGAGCACCAGTAAAAGAACCCAACTCCACTTAGCGGCTCAATACACAGATATATAGCAGCCATTAATAGAAAATTTTCCAAAATAATTGAACGTCATCACTATTTCTAACTTCATCAATTTTCCAAGAGGAAATTATGGATTTCTCGGTTTCTTGCGTGGCAAATACAACCATCAACTGTAAACCCCCAACTTTCTATATGGTCACCTTCTTCAACAACAGAAGTTTACCAAAGAGAAGACATAAAAAGAACAAACTTGTCTACAAACATTAATCTATTCATGTTATCAAAATTTTTCTTCTGAAACATACTAGAACAAATGAAATCAGAAGAGTTCCTGAATTTCCTCTTTACCAGATAAAAGGAAAAATAGAAAAGAACAAAAAATTGATGAGTAAAATCTATATAAGCTTCTTCTTTTGGAAGAAATGCTTCAGGTACCATAACTGCAGACCTGAGGCCAGAATGCAGACACCCAAAGACATTATACTATACCATGCCACTCTACTATTTGTCGTCTCGCTCACAGACCTCAATTCTGCTTCTCTGCAAGTGTGACAAAATTGAAGGGGCAAAATTATTAGGTTAACCAAAAGAAAGGGCTTAAAAGAGTATTAAATTATAATATATTTTTACCTGGTTTTAAGATAGAGGAGATTCTCATGTATGGCCTCCACTGCTCCCTCAAGTTTTCTCAGCTCAAGTTCAACACCCTACATAAGGAAAATACAACAAGACATTTGTTTCATGGAACTTCTATAATTGCCCAGGAAGATACATTAGAAATTTCAATACTGTCGCTAAGCTCCCACCGCTTTTTTACTACACCCTTTGCCCTAAAACTGACAAACTTCCAAAAGCAATCAGAACAAAAATCATAGACCCAGCATTTGCAACTAATTTCTCTTTGATCTATTTCAGTTTCATTTTTTATAGTGAAATGAAGGTTAAACACCAAAAATTATATATTATTCCCCTCCACCCCACTCCCAATCCTACTGCTTAAGAACTGAAAAAGTATAACAAGGGGACTTCCAATTCAAAGATAGATAAGATTTTCCGCAAGTTTTTAACCCATAGAAAAATTGCATAAATATAAACATTTCCAGAACTCATTCCCACATCAACCCCATGTAACACCCCAATTTTTGCATCTGTCATACATGTTAAGTTACTGAACACAAAAAATTACCTTAGATTAAATTTTGAAAAAATCGGAGTTGAATAGCGCGAAAAAACTCAGTGACAAGTACAAGGGGGTAACTGTATCGAGACCGAAAAACCCGAGACAGTGGACCCGGTGGACAATGTAACCTGAGACTAAGAAATGAAAGTACAGGTTGAGCGGAGTCTAATAGTATAATTTGAAGAGAAACTGGGATCAAATAGGTCTCTAAACGGGCAAATAAAGAAAAATTTTACGGAACTACCTAGGGTTGATCAAAACTTTGACCGACCGATTGAGGAATCTAGAGATCTCTGATTTCTCCCAAATTTCATATATAACATGTAACTAATATAAAGACACCCTAGGAACTGAAAATAGTAATTCTAACAATTCTGAAATTTCGGGTTTCGATCCAACTATGCAGGCTGTCGGGGCCAAAAATATACCAAAACGATGTCGGAATGAGCTGAAATTTTAATCACACGTTCTTGGATATGTAAGAACACTCGTGCAAAATTTCAGGACAATATGATATTTGAAATGAAAATTCATATTTCAGGATGTAAAACCGAGACCTGATCATTTGGAGGGTCAAACCAGAGAATTTGACCATAAAAAGACATATGAGCCATTAACATAAAGTCATAATCAAGTGTAAGTGAGCTCGGGCCAATAGGATGAGCCTAGCTTGATGTATGGCCAATAAGTGATAAAATTAGGGCCATTGGATCCAATGGAAATTATTGAATCTTTGCTCCTCTTTTGGTACACTCAAAGACACCCTATAATAGCTCATTAATATCTGCAAACAACCTCAGAATTTATGCAACTTCCCCCTTCTTTTCCTCAAAATCCGAACCCCTCTCTTTTGTTGCCTCTCCTCCATTTTTCTTCATCCCAAGCTTTATTTCTTTAAATCAGAAGCTCTAATCACAACCTAATACTTATAAATTCATCCCCTTCAACCTGAAAAAGGATTTTCACCAAAATGAGGCCAAGAAATTAGGAATTTAAGGCAAAAACTCTAAGGTAAGATTTTGTGATTTCTTGAGTTTTAAGTGAAATTTGAAGGGAAAATTTTATAGGCATGTAGAATTGGACTAGGAAATTATAGTGGTGATTTTAAATTGCTGAAAAACATGCACTAATCATGTGTTTTTCTCCCTTTCAAATTCGGCCCAAAGAGGAGAACAAAGAGGAAGAAAGGAATCAAAGAGAAAAGGGAAAAGAAAAGGAAGATTAGGTGAAAATCAGCCTAACTGAGGTTAGTGGATACAATCTACCTTTCATTTCACTTATTTTAGTGGATTTTTCATGAAATTTGTATTATGTGACTATACAAGGTAGGGCAAGTCGATGAAATAAATTGACATAACCTAATATAATGATGAAATAGACTAATATAAACTTAAATTAGTGATCAAAACCAAGTGAAAGTGGTGGAACCAAGTGAGGCCGAATTATGTAACCTGATTCATTAAAATGATAAATATTGTTTAATGAAATATTAAATCATAATTGAGCTATTTAAGGCATGAAAAAAACAATGGAGTTTATTAGAATGCAAAAAAAAAATTTGTACCTAATTATGTACATGTATACATAATGGTGAAAGTTTATAAATCATAAGAAATTTAATGTAAACTAAATGTATTATACCATAATAATGCTTGAAAGGCATATAGAAATGTATATGGCATAAAAAAAGGAAGGATAAAACAATGTGTAAGTGTGAGACCCTTAAGTGGCCGAATGGTGTACATGCAAATAATGCCATGTTTTAATTATATTTTTGTAATAGTATGTGTATAATTGTGAAATGTATAATTAATGGGCTAGAATGAATAGAAATGAAATTATGATAATGTTAACATAATGTATTGGTATGTAAAACAGTGTAAAAATAATATGATATAAGGAAATGCTATAATTTATTATGCCCTTAGTACTCAGTGAGTAACCCAGGATCTTAGGATAGTATACCTAGATATAGGAGCACTTATTCCGCGATATTTTGTATACTGTACTGTTGTTTTACTGTCACTCTACTATTACTGTACTGAAAGAGTGAAATTGCACTGTTAGCCGGCTCATTATACTGATATATTGGGAAGTAGTATCATATCGTAGTGGTATAGTTGCTCCCACCTACTGAATTTGCTCATCAGCTTATCCAGATCATGATTTTCGTATTGTCTTCAACTAGGGGCAAAATAATAATTTTATATAAAACTGTAAAAAAATGATATTTACAGCCTTTAAAATATTAAAAATGCGAATAAGAATGAAATAAATTGAAAAATAAGGTATATATGTTCAATAGGGTAAAAACGTAATTACGCAATTAACCGAGAGCAAAATGGTCAAACTATGATAAAAAAAAAGTGGTTAAAATGGCCAAGATGGATAATCTAACTAAAAAGGGCATAACCGTAACTATGGAAAGTTACAATGACCAAACGGTAATTTTTCCATCTAAGGAAAAATTTTAAGGGCTAAAATATAATTTGCATAATTAAAGCAAATAAAAATTAAAGGAAATCGACCAGATCAAAATTGGAGTCAAATTAGCTAAATTGGAGAAAAGTCAACGAAAATGCCAAAATTGAGTTCAAATTAAAAAAGTCAAACTTCATAAGTATAATTGAAATTGTTCACTTAAAATAGTTAAATTGAGGAATTAGATATAAAAGAATATTTTTAAGCCAATTAAGAAAAAATTTTTACATAAAGAGAATAAATTTAAAATTTATGAGATCTGAAAATTCACTAAATTATTAATGAATTTATTGATTTAAATACTTAGAATATAATAAGTGAAATTTTATGTATACGTATCCACCACTAAGTGACCATATTGCTTAGCCTGTACTTTATTGTGACTGCGCGCAGGAACAGGTGTAGGCAGCTGATGCTGAGTACCCATAGTAGCATGTACAGAGTAGGAGAATTTTTGTTACATTTGGGTTGTATATATTTTGCAAAAATTTTCAAGTAACTTATGAAGTTATCTGTAATAACTTATGACTATAGTAAAATTTACTGTTAGTGTGCTTGAAAAGATGCCTTTAGTTGTTTATATGATGAGTTATACTAAAGTGCTATGTTGATTGTTGAAGTTTGAGAGTTGGAAGAATGATATTTGGGAGTGTAATTTGAATATTGCAGGTTTGGACAGTATGAATATTAAGTCGTCATGCTGCCGGATTTTTCTAAATTAAATAACGAATTGACAGTAGTAAAAACGTTAATAATAATAATATAGACTTGGAATTGTATAGAGAGTGTTACACCCTAGGCCAGACATTACCATATTTGTTCATCTTTACACGTCTTTGCATGTGTGTGCAAGAAAGGGAAGATAATAAACATTAGGATGCTTACCTCAATGTTCTCTTTTCTTGCAACTGATTCCCAATCTTTGGCTGCAATTCCAGTTTTCCAATCAATGTTAACACTCACATCTCCGATAGCATGACCATGTTTATCAACCCAGAAACATGCCAGATAGCTGCCAGCCTCTTGACTTGTGAATGCAAATTGACCATGTGTCACATTTTCCTGCTGGTGAAGAGCGTTCCCATATGGTGATGTTACCTAAAGAAGAAAATGGCATCAGAAGTTAATTGCTAGAAAATAAACAGAACCATTTTTATCGGCTCATGCAAATTTGTTTGGAAAGGAAATCCTGCCTTTAGAAACTAAAGATGCAAATAAAAAAACAACAATTGAAAAATCCTTTACATTACCTTCAATTAATTGCGTTTTACTAGCATTACAGAGATTAATTTGGGATTTCCCATACAGAAATATTATCCTATTAGGACATATTTTGGCAAGAGAAGATGATAAAAATCCAGAAAATCCAATATACTAAGAGCGCACACAGGAGAACAAAATATCCAACAGCCACAAGCAATCAACTTCACTATTCAAGAATGCAGGATTTTGGCAATATTGCACCTGAGCTAACATTGGAAGTATAGGTACTTGATGAGTGCTTTGAGTAATTGATCTGCCAGTTCCAATGATTTCTTCTTCTTTTTTCTCCTTTTTTTAACAGTACTTCTCCCCTCTAACAATGCACAACATTACTTAAAAGCCTTTCTATTTGTCCAATAGTAAGAAATTTGCAATCTGTCGAGAGATTTAAAAGAGCTCCCCAAAAATAAAAGTCTAAGATCCTACTTTAACAAAGTCTCTCTTCTAATAAGCTAATCCCACCTCATTCCACGCTCCAACAAAAAAATTTAATTCCCATAGGCATCCACCACAGTTCAAAAGATGCCTATACGGCCATACCCTTCATTTGAATTATTTCTTCTAGTTTACTCCATTTTTGTCTACAATTGGCATTCAATCTCACACTAACTTTCCACAACAAGAAAATGCGTGTTCCTTAATTGCAAATTCATTCCCACCCTCCAAAGGACAAATCAGGCAGACAAATTCTCCCGCAATAAAAAAAGAAACTCTTCTGATCAAACTACCATTTCCAATTCCTCATAATTTTCATAATAAAGATTCCCATATCAGTAAATCACTCCCATTAAACCAGAGTCTGATGCTAAATTGCCTGAATCTTCAAACCATGGATTACTTTATATCAAAAGCCTAAACAATCAGGTTGACTTGTTTAGAAAACACATAAACATTAACCAGCCCCATTACTACCAGAAAATATTATGTCAATCGACAAAATAGATCTCTATTATGTTAAATGCATTTGCAAATCAAGAGCTCACACTTAATTCCCAATCAATTCAAAGTCAGAAAATCAATTCTAAAAAATTGTTTCTTTTTGGACATAAATAAAGAAAACCCAATTTGGAGAAACCAAAAAAATGCAATCTTTAGACTATTCAGAGATCCATTGTCAAAATTGAATTAAACAAAGAAGAGGGAGAAAATTGCACCTTGATAGAGATGGTGGGAAGGGCAGTGTGATCATCGCCAACGACAACATAGTCACCTAAAACGACAACATTGGAGTGCAGTTCCTCGGACACGCATTTTGTCCCTGCCGCCGGTAGATTTAACCATATGCCGTAGCTAACTCGAATATTTCCCCAAATCCACAGCGTTAACAGCATCACCAGCTGCCTGCGCATGTTAGCCTTCAACCCCATTTTGTCAACTCTTTCTCTCTCTCTCTCTCTATGTAGAAATGCCTTTGCGATTTGTAGTTACGATTCAGGACAGCCTAAAGCATTATAGAACATTTATTTTTTGTTTTTTAAGGATAAATAAAACTCTTTATACTAAAAGCAATTATTTCCTCAAAAAGAAAAAAAGAAAAAAAGAGAGCAATTATTATTGTATATGAAATGGCCTTAGTTTAGAATTTGAGACTAAACATGGCAATTTCGTAATAATTATTTATCCTTATTGAATCTGCTTAATTTTGAGATTTTTCCACTGTTAGCATATTAGATTTTATTTATATTTAAACTAAATAATCTTTTAATATTTATTATTTATTCATTGTATTTCCAAAATAATCTCTATGTGCATAATTATTTATAATTTTTTGATAATAATTATTTATAATTTAAAGAAAAAATAAAATATTATAAATAATAATATATTCGTATATATCTTGTTATATAATATAAGAGACGCATGCTTTATGTGCGAAGAGTATAAGAGACCTTCATAAGGAAAGGTAGGGTAGAAAAAGTTAAGGTAAGGCAAGTTATTTATTTTTACAATCGTTTGGAATGAAGGTAAGGTAAGTAGGGAATTTTTTTTTTAATAATGCTTTAAAAAATTTTGAAAAATTGAGGCATATCAAATTTTATTTGTGCGATTGAGGTTATTTTAAAAAATGCAGTAAAATTCGAAGGAGCTGTGTGCCCACATGAATCTGTGCCGATGCATCTTCAACAAAGACATTTCGACAAGAACCAAAGACGCAATGACACGCTACGTCCTCCATGTCGACTCTGCCATCCCACGTGAACCTTTTAGGGAAATGTCAAATCATGTTGACCATCGAAAGAGTAGCAATATAATATTAATGTTAGTCTTCTTCTTCCTCATCCTAAACACTTGAGAAAAAAACCTCAAGTTTCAACACTCTCAAGCTTCCTCTCCCAATTTTGCCTCAAACAACTGAAAAGAATTAATTGAGTTAATCTCATAAGCTGAAGAAGGTGAGTACAATATTTTTGTTAATTTTTTAAAGAAAATTACTAAATATTAAGTTTGTATTATTAATTTGTAATTTATATGTATTTATTGTTGATTAATTTGGAGACGTAAAAGAAAAAAGGCAAGTTATCGCTTTTATTTTATTTAATATTATACAATATGTTATAATGTTAGTTATTAGAATATTAGTTTGATATATTATGGAAAAATTAATATTAATGTTAATTAAAAATTAATTATAAGTTATATGATATTAAAATTTGTGCTTAATTTATTTATAAAATAAGTGAATGTTATTTTTTTACATGCATTTGGTATTAGTTTTGTATGTTGTATATGATTAATTATTGGTTTTAGTTATATGTATTAGTTTTATAAATTGTTATCAAATTTAAATAAACTAAATGCATTATCATCCATTAAATTTGTGCACAAGATATGAAATATTATTTTATTGCTAAATTTAATTGTGTTACTATGTAATTTATTAGTTTATTTTTATGTAAATTATAATGTTGATCCCAAAAAAAGGCCCGTTATTTTATTTATTTTCAATTTAAAATGGCATTAATTATTGTAAATTATTATCTAATAAAATAATATATATTTTATTAATATAAATTGAAATCGTATTTGTTTTAAATATCGGTGCAATTAATGTATATTATTGCTAAATTAAAAAAAATTCATGTATTAAAAAAATATAGAAATATTTTTTATTTGTTTTAAAATACTCATATTGTTAGGAAAAATTAGTGTAAAAAAAGTGAATATTTTAAAATTAAAAGATTGAATTTAAATAATTATAATAGTATGTTTTAAAATGATATTAGTTTTGTCATAAAAATTTTTGATATATTTATTTCATTTGTATATTATGTGATAAATAAATATACTATAATTATGTGAAATTTGTTTGTTTTAAATTTACAGTTAATTATTAATAATTTTATTTTACGTACAAATGTAACACATGTTGTTGTTTTTGCAAATAGGTTATTAAAAAAAAGAAACTCTTTAGAAGACAAAAATTTATTAATCCGGGTCCTTACGTTGAAGAGCTTCAGACTTTGAATGGCAAGCACCGAGCCGACACGATTTTGCAGCAAAATTGTAATTATATTTTCACTTTATCATCAAATATTAAATAATTTTAAATTATAAATATTATATATATATATATATTTGTCTCATAATTTTATTTATTTCAGATTGAACACAATGTTCTGTCTGCACGTAGAGCTAGTGTTGAGAGTCATTATTGAAACATTAATGAAATTATGAGTCAATTTCACCTATGGTTACTGTACTTATACTTAATCGTTCAAAAGTAACTGACTTATTTTTCGTAACTTAAATGTCACTAAACTTATCATATTTTTGCAGATAAATCATTTCAATAGATTTTCAGCGATAATCCTTGCCGAAATGTTGATGTGACATGCCACGTCATACGCCTAAACACACGTGACATAACATGTCAGCAGCCACATCCCTAAAAGAGGTTATATCACATGACACGTCAGGATACTACATCATATTTCTGGACACATGTGGCATCTTATGGTGATGTGGCTGCTGGCGTATCGTGCCACGTGTGTCCAGATATATGACGTGATGTGCCATGTCAGCATTCCGACAAGAGTAATTGTCAAAAATCGGTCAATATAACTTTTCTGCAAAAAGGTGATAAGTTCAGTGACATTTGAGTTATGAAAAATAAGCCATTGACTTTTGAATAATTAGGCGTAAGTTCAGTGACCATAGATAAAATTGACCCTGAAATGATCATTCCTTCCCTACATTTATCGAGTTTCTATGGGGTATCTCAATTTTAGTGTAAGCCCTAGCCCCAATGCATTGTTATAAAATACTTTAGTTAATAAATGAGGCATTTATTTTATCTATTGTATTCCTGTGCATATCAATTGATAGAACTATCCAAGAATGTTGTTTCAGTTTAAGTTATCATGTGTGAGGCACGTGGTTGTAAGACCTTGAAACAAATGAGACTTCATTCTAAATATTCCTAGTCAGTCATTGTTATGAAAATAACAAATGAATTAAGACTAGTATGCTCTCTCTGATAAGATGAGTTCTGTCTTACGAATCATAAGGACAAGAGTGTCAATCAGAGATCATAGATACATGTTTAGAACATGATATCTGAATTCGATCCATTCATGAGAACACTACATGGTATAAGTTATAAGTATTTCTCATGTGCAAGTTTTGCATCGGAGTTCTTAAACCTAAAATCTCTATGAAACTCTTTATGAATTACTGTGTACTTTGATATACACCTAACGTGCTCGCAATAGGGTGACAAGTATGGGTATGCTTGGGTATGCACTAATCCATATTAGAGAGCATGAGAGAAGTGAAGGGTTACCCCTCTCAATAAGAGAGAAAATATCATCGACCACTTGATCAGTGAACTAAGAAGTGTATAGCCATACCGAGATGAAATAATGAGTAATCATTATTTATCTGAAAGTTTAGTGTCACTGGAATATCAAGAAAGGGATTAGTATATATAAGGATGACTGGTTTCATGCCTTATATTAATTATGATATTTATGGATAAGGGACTATGCAAAATTGCATTAGGTCACTAAATGTCATTTGCATTTTTATTTAATTTGAAATGCTATAATATCTTGCTAGAGAATATATATAGCCTTTGAATTAATTCATTAATTCATTGCCAATATTAAATGGACCTATAGAATCGCACACAAAGTATTGGGCTTAAAATATTTAAATAAAGTATTGGGCATTAATTTGAACTTTTAATTAAAGCCAAATTAATGTATGTAATGGGTATTAAAATTGCTAAATGGACCTTGATCCATTAGAGAGAGAGATTCGGCCCACAAGGTTTAATTTCAATTAATTAATTATCTTGGATTAATTAAGTTAATTAAGTATTAAAGCCTAATATAATTTAAATCAAAGTAAAACACTTAAATAGGAAATGGAGTGGCCGAAATTCAAAGACAAATTCCTTGTGAATTTCGGCACATGCAAATATCCTTATTAAGTGATATTATTTGATTAAATGTCTTATGATTATTTCAAATTAATTTGAATTTAAAATTTGAAAGAGTTTGATTTAATGTATGTCACTTAATTTTAGGAGGTGATGGAGGATGAATTAACTATCTTTTAGATAGTTAATTTTGAAATTAACACTTCAAAATAAATGACATATATATATTTGGTGGAAAAAATAAAAACCCTAAGGCGTGAAACTCTCTCTCTCTCATACTCTTGGCCGATTTTCACAAGGAGAAATGATTTTCCTTATTCTCTTGTGTTCTTGGGCAGCAATAACAATTAAAAGGAAGTATAAGATCAAATCTTGTAACTTCAATCCATTACCATTACACAATACTTAAATATAGAGCTAGCACTCTTGATTTTAAGTCGTCGTTGCAATTGTGTGTGTGAACATAGAAAGGAGTGGCATAAAGGCTATTCCTTTGGCATTGGTGGTGAAGATCTAAGGCAAATAAATCCTTCTTGGTTGCTGGTTATCATCAAAATCAAATCTTGAAGTGCATCTAAAGTTGTAAGTTTTTAAAACCCTAAAATTACATGTTTTCGATTCTTGTTTATGGATTGAGTGGCATGTATGATCGATTTTATTATTTTTTCGCTGCGTGATCATCATATAAATGCCATGTTATATTCCATCACTCAGATCAATGCTATGAATGTTGATGCTGATTTAATGACTATTCTTGTTAAGAGGTGAAGGCCAGAGACACATACTTTTCACCTTCCTGTTGGTGAAACTACAATTACTTTAGAGGATATACTGATACTCACTGAGTTTCCTGTGGAAGGACATGCTATTGTAGAATATTTAGATTATGACTTGCCTAATGTTTGTGCTCGGCTGTTAGGGATTGTTCCTCCAGAAGAAGTAATTGGAGGACTAAAAATAAAAATGACGTGGTTGAGTACTCAACATTTTAGTCACCTACCAGCAAATGCGAAGGACTACCATATATAATATTTTATCCGTGTATGGATCCTACGTTGCATTGGTGGACTACTATATCCTGGCTAGGTTAATAATTATATATATTTGATGTTCCTTCCACTATTGGAAAATTTAGCTGAAGTCGATGATTATAGTTGGGGATCAACAATTTTGGCATGGCTATATAGGGAGTTATGTCGTGCGACTTGACCAAGTGCAAGTGAATTTGGTGGATATCATCGATTAATCCAAATGTGGGCATGTGAAAGACTCCCTCAATTATGGTCGGCCTTCATCCAGAAATTTGTTCTAGATCAGACAAGGTCGTATGGTTATAGGTAAATTTTTTTTATTATATTTAATGTTGGAATATTTGTAGTTTTATTTGTTAAAAAAATATGCTGATGAGTTGATTATTTATTGTGTAATAGGTGGTGATCCCCTTTGGATTTAAGAAATAATAATAGCAATAAAGATGTTAACAAGTATTGAGAGGAATTGTACTTGCAGTACTATGATCAGGTTTGTATTTATTTTTGAAGTCATGGTAAATTATTTAATATGGTTAATAAAAAATAATTATTTCGGCTTTAATTCAACCACTTTGAAGTCAACATTTCTCATTATCGATTACTTTTTTTACAGAAGATTTGACTTCATACTTGCTACTGAAAACCAAATCAGTCGATAACTTAGGCATATCATCCCAAGTTTGAAAGTTAGCACCTTCTAATATATCAATTTGGGATGTTTCAAAGTTAATATCCGTATAATACTCTGATAGAAACACAAAATTACCTTGGCCTGCCTCACCACTTGGATGCAGTGATGCTAATGGACTGGCATATTATGTATGTTCAGACCCGTCACCATCACCAAATTCAGAGCTATCACTTCTTGCATTCATGCCTGTATTATCTAATTCTAGGTCATTGTTAGGTAATAGGTAATCATTATTAACTACAACATCTTTGAGATCATCCTCGTCACCCAAATTAATTGTCAGTTCACCGCCATAATTTGTACCAGTGTTGCTACATATACGATCTTTAAGTAAATCATCATCTATTCTATAGACAAACTGCTAATGCTGACTAGGAGCAACATTTTCTATATAGGATACAGAATGACGTTGATTGATATCTTGGATATGCAAAACTGAACTTCTGTGTCTGACACCTGGGACATGGGAAACTGATCTTCTCTGTTTGACTTCTAGGACATGAGATATAAAATGTCATTGATCGATGTGTTTAATACTTTGACTTTGCTCAACCGATGTACCCGTCATAAAATTTCTGTCCATTGAATGACTTTTTGATCTAGATCCAAAGATGAATTTACTTAAAAAATTACCAACCCTTTGACTTAATAACCACCTAGGTTGAGTCTGCATATATGATCGTGCCCTAAATCAACAGATGCCTCTCTTCCAATCAAATCATTATTTCGTCGATTGATAGATTGTCTCTACTTGCTGAGGCCAGTATCTCTCCTAAATTTGAAAAATATTTCAATGTCTTCTCAACTTACGAACTGCCTCAACTGACTAGGACTAATGTCATTTACACAGAATTGTTGATGTGCTTCGGTGCTTTCCATTTGAATCTCTTCATTTGTAAATTGATAACTGTGAGGATACGTAGGTGGATTGGATCCTACAACACCGTCTGCAACTACAATTATTAATTCCACCAAATTATAATGTTCATATCTCCTTAAATTTTCATATATTGTATATACGTCGTCATCATCTGCTAAATTTACCGCCATCTAATATAACGATCATTCGTTATATAATGGACTCTTGTATATAATTTTATAAATCACGTCATTGATACGTAAGCCTATTTTAACGTGGATTTTATGCCGTAATTCAGAAAGAGTTGACTTATTTTTTAGTCTCAATCTTCTTGTGATGACATTCGGGGCAGATATGTCATATTTAAAGTCTGCCACTTCGTAACTTATTTTTCCTCTCGTGTGCAAATAAAATTCGGTATATGTTGACATCTTCTAACTACCTATACGTAAAAATAATATTATCATAGTTTTTCTAAACCATGATGATCGAAATTATATATTTCAAAAATATATAAAACTAAAAAATATTCATTCGTATATTTTTTAATTTTTTAATTTATTTCTTCCAATTAAAACTAAAAAATATTAATTCTAAAATTTAACATAACTATTACGAAAATTATACTATAACAAAATCATAAATATATTTAAAAACTACATTCACATTTAAACTTTAATAATATACCATTATTGTCACTAACAAAAGTTATTGTCACATCAAATTAATTAATAAATATATTATTAATATGTTATATAAATACTAAATATTCATTCAAATATTATGTAAATATATATGACAATAGAAAAATATACTAAAATTAATAATACACTTGTTTTCAGTAACTAATTTAATTGTGTTCTTATTATTTCTGAATTCACAACTTACTCCTATTTTTAAATAAGTATAATAAAAAATTATATCATTATAGTACAAATATAATTAATATATTAAATTATAAGTAATCGAATAAAAAATTTTACTTATTTCAACTGAAAATACTGAAAATATAATAATATTGTTATAAATATTATTATAAAAAACTCGTAATGCGTGAATTAATTTTTGAGACCTTCAGCAATTGATAAATTGTTTCATATGCAAATGAACTTCAGTATCAATTGATTTGGATGCAAATAAACTTCAGTATCCAAAGTTTATATAGATGCCCAACCCGTAAATAAAATTTGACTTGGCCCATTTTAAGAAATTTTGTTGTTAAAAAGCATATTTTTTACAAAAAAAAATTCAGGTAAGTAAATGGTTAATAATAAAATGTGGTTTGGGAAAAAGGAGGAGGTTAATTAATCATGTTTAAAATACCCTCCGTATAAAAAAAAACATTACCTCTAGGGTTTGATTAATTTTGATTCTTTTTTTTTTTTTTACAAGTTACCCCTTCTTAAGGATTAATAATAAAATTGTCCTCTCGTTCAAAATAATAATAATAATAATAATAATAATAATAATAATAATAAAATTGTCCTCAAGGCCTTGGTGATAATAAGTGTTGATTAGATGGTAATTCTTTTTATTAATATATTTTATAAATGAAGGAAAAAATATATCAGGTGGTAATTCTTTTTTATTAAAAAGAGAACAGTTGTTTTGTTTCACAGTTTATTTAATTTTTGTATCAAAATAAATTGTCGTTTAAAATAATCATGAGATATTTTTATTATTTAATATTTAATGTGAAGTTTTCATTTTATTTTAATAATAAATTTAATATAATAATATTATTAAGTAAAAAAATAATAATTGTCCATGTTATATTAGATCCACATATTCAATGAAATAGACATAAACAAATTTTATAAAATAATAAATTATTTTAAAAAATAATTTTCGAACACAAATAAAATCGCTTTTCTAGCTACTCAAAAAAAAGGCGAAGTAAAAGTTCAGCCAAAAATATAACTTAATGACTAAGTAAGTGCTGACTTGGCAGCTTGAAAAGCTAGCTTAAGCTTATCAGTATGTAACAAATCAAGGAGTCTACGAGAGTTTACTACCGGCCGGAATAATATAAAATTATAATAAAACTTACATGAAAAATTCTGATTTTTGAAACTTAAATTCATGAATTTTGTAGTTAGTAAAATTAAAGATGGCAAATGAGCAAATTAAATGGATTTGGATTGGATCATTAATGAACCGATCATTAATGAATTATATCATAAATTGATAAAAAAATATAGATTATAAATAAATTAATATTCAAAAGTATTGAATGAATTTGGACCCATAAATTTATTATAAAATTTTTAATTAATTAAATAATTAATAAATTCAATAATAATAATATTTAATTAAAAATATAATATAAATAATAAGTAGATATATAAAGAAAAATAAAACATTTCATTAATAATTTAATTTATTCCTTAGCTGATGAGCACTTCTATGCTTCTGTAGCATTATTTGTGTATTCTTTTTTAGTTTTCGTGCTCATGATTCTTAAGCAATTTCTCCCCTCCTGATTTTTAAGAACTTGAAAATGGAAAAGGTACAGTGGCAAAATTCACTAAATAGGCTACCTAACCCTCTAAATTTTTTTTGTCTGGGCCGACACCATAAGATACATATAAACATCCTTAATTTGATCTCTCTTTCAATGGCAGCGTGCAGGTATGAACCCCGGCCAAAAACTACCCAACAAATCACTTTCCATGAAAATATCATTTTTCCCATTCCCATTCCTATATTAAAAGAAAACGATGGAAAAATATCTTCCACGTTTTTCAATTCTTGGGTTTTGAGGTTGAAAGAGATGTCTGGCTTTTGGTCTATTTTGGGTGGACTTTTTATATTTACAATCGACGGTGGATCTAGAGTCAGTGGCCGTTCATGAAATCAGACATTTGATAGGATTAGGACATTCAGCGGAAGAAGAAGCCGTAATGTACCCTAGCATACCTTCAAGGACTAAAAAAGTTGAATTGCCGACAGATGATATTCAAGGAAGAAATTTCCTGAGTACATATCCAATGGGTTAAAATATGAAATAAATTAATTTTAGGCTAATTGAATACTGGGTTGGGTTGAGTTGGGTTAAAGAATAAAATGGATCAATTTTAGATTGATCAGTAAATATTTATTTGAATTGAATTGAATTTCAGTTATTTTTTAGTAAATTTGGAAGAATTTTTAGATTTGAGCCATCTCTATTGTATTCCCTAACCTGAAATCTTTTTTTCTCTCTTCTCAATTCGAGATCCTTCGAGACATATTTTTGCCATTTTTGATGTTAGATGGCAACACGAAGAGCACCGGTGGACTAATGAGGAGTAGGCAAACCTTCAGATATCCTCTATTTTTTCTCACATGCTAGCGATGAGTAGATCGAAGATGGGTTTATTATGATACTCCGATGTGGATTTCAACTAGATCGCGATGCTTTAGGGCCAACCAGATTTTGCTTCGGTACGAGTGAGTTGTGTGTACAACATCCATCATCTTTTTCCCCTCCTCCGCTGTCTCTCTTCGCCTCCTGTTTGTGACTATGGCTCAGGCGGCGTAGCCACCTTCTCTACTCCCATAAGCTACTCTCAAAATGTGCTCAAAGGACAAAATATCCTATTTCTATGACGATACATACTTTCTCTCTCTAGATGTAAATCCTACCTTGGCTTCTCTCTCAAATTGATATGTGATATGCTCATGAATGTATGATTTTTTGCTCTGTTTGGCTTGCAAGGAACAAGTCGATAGGAATCGGCAGTTCTTAGTTTTTAGTAGAAATTTTACTCAGCTACTCTTATTAGCTTACAAGAATTCTTTGTATTCTATTTTCGAAGAACCTCAAATATTTTGACTTTTTGTTCTGCATCAAATGCTTTTATTGTGGCAACTTCATTTTTTTTTAAATAAAGATTTTTATTGGCAAAGCTAATAAATTTTGTTACTTAGTTGGGACTAGTATTACAGGAGATGGTGGTAGGGTTTGCTTTGGCCCTAATCATCCTATGAAGCCACATCAGCTTTGTATGATGCATCATCTGTTCTCTCTTATGAGCTTCACAAAAAGATGGAGAATTATGTTAGTAAAATTTAGAAATTTTAATGTTCTTTCCTTTTTTCTATATAATGTATATACAAATGTATTTTTGTTGATATTTCTTTTGTAATGATGGTATTGAAATCAATAAAAATAGGAGAGGTTTAAAACTGGTTTTAGGTTAAAAGTATAATTAAAAAAATTTATATATAATTTAAAATTAATTGAATTAATTAAAATTTCAATTTTATAAAATTTAATTTTAATTTAATTTTTAATTTAATTGATTTGATCCAAAATCGAATCGAATTGATTATTTACACACTTCTGTACAGTAATTTAACAGCTAATAAAAAATTATTTGGTAGGAATTGAGGAGGAGAAAGAAAGGAGGAGAAAGAAATAGGCGAAGGAATATTTGACAATGTCAACAGATGCGGGGCCCAGTTTCCACTAACCCAGTAAGATTCCCAGCTATGGAAGAAGATAAGAAATCAGAAATGCGATCCATATCATATCTTTCTGCAGACTGCACCGTACCAAATAATTTATTATTCTTACAAAATTGGAATAATACGACTTTGGACCTCCAACGTTCCGATTTAGCCTCAAATACAAAGTATGCTTAAATTTATTATTCTTCATAATTGTACAGTCCAGACTGCCCCAGTTCACAATTATTTGCTTTCCACTAATAATTATATTTAGATGTTTAAGTTAATCAATTATTTAACTAGCTAATGTTGTTTACAAATCTAATGGACTGCCAATGTTAATGATAATTGAATCAATAAGGTTTAGGTTCATAATTACGTTTGTAAGAAAACATTTAAATAGAACGTTAATTTAGATTTAAAGACATAAATTAATTTCGATTTACCATTTAAAAAAAAGTATTATCTATCGTATTAAAATAATAATAATAATAATTTTTTAATTACCTGTTAAATTTAGCAGGCAAGAAACACTGTCATTACTAATTAGGTAGAAGAAGTAAACGTTGGTGTCCACTTTTTCAAATAAGGGCTGAATTCATTACATACCCTACAAAACAAAAGTATACCTTTCCTTTATGTGATTCTATTCATCACCATTATCCCCGTCGACTAAATCTTTCAAAAAATTCCAAATTTCATTTTATTCCATTCGAGCATAAATCAAGCATCAAAAAATAATTCTACAAAAAAATTCCATGGAAGCTCTCCTCTCGCAGTTCAGCTTGCTATCAGACCAAGCTTTACGAGACAAGAACTTCGATCCGACAACCGTTGAAGATCTGATGAAACTGTTCGAAATCGAAGCATACAGATCATGGGCAGCCGTGGAATTGGAGCAGCAAAACGAGACGGAAGAAGCAGAAAAAGCTATGCAACAAGCTGAGGATTATCTTGGTTCTGTTATGGAAAGCGCCATGGATGAGTTCAGGAGATTTGAAGAGGAAATGGAGAGAATGGCAAAGGCTGAATTGGAAAGCTTAGAAAAAACATCTGAAAGCGCGAGAAAAATGGGAAATTTAATGGAAAAAGCAGCGAATATCGCTTCTAAGAAATATATTGAATCTGCTCTTAACTCTGCTACTGCTTCCATGAAATCTGCTTGGAAAGGTCTTTCCGCCAACAAGGTTCATCCTTCTTGAGAAAAAATGATACGAAAGAGCTTCGATCTGTGAGGTTCTTTTGTGATAACTGTACTTCCGTTTCTTCTTGTTCTTAATTTGAATTTCTCGTTAAAAATAAAGTAATCAAGAATATTTCAAGTAACATTAGAATTATTTATATGTAGGTATGCAATTAAATTGTTAATTTTAGATTTAGAACCTTTATCCGCCATTTTAACAACCATCAAATCACTATTATCTCATCAGATTAAAGCCTATTTGATGGTTTAGGGCAGAGAAGAAAAGAATCCCTAATTATCTCTTCAACTCTTTATGTTTTGGGTATTATTTGTTGTTTGAAATAATGTTATTGCTCTAATTGTGATGGAGCAATAATAATGTGATACAGATAATATTATTGCTCTAATTTCCCCACAATAATTGTGGGGAAATTCAGTTGATAGAAGATTGGGGAGAGACATTAATTGCAGCATTAAGCAAAGTAGGAGGAAAAATTTTACTAACATGGTCGTTTGGTACAACAACGTTGATGCTAATGTTGCTACTAATCCTGCTGTTGATATTGGCAGCACTCCTTTAAGTTAAGTTTTATATTTTCTTTAAAAAACCATAAAAATACGCATGCATTTTGGCCCATTTTTCCATTTGCATGCATTTGTTTTCTGGAAAATTCTATTACACACTTCTAATTTCAAAAAACCATCCCACTTTCACATCTACATGCACATTATGCAAATGAGCACGTGAACGAAATAATAAACGTTTAAGGAAAAGAACTTCCATCTCCTTAAAGTGAGACTATTTTCTTTTCTCTTGCCAATTTTATCTCTTTTCATTCTATGTAACTTTTTTTTTATATATATTTATTTATTTTTTCATTGCATTAGTTGGAGTGGTTGTATCAATAAATAGCCATAAATGTCGAATTGCTAATTGATATTTTTTATATAAGTAGATGGTAATTTGTTTTGTAAAATATGGGCGGGGGACAAAAACATTTTTAAAATTATTAAAATTGTAATGATGGATTTTTTTAATCGTTAATTTTTAAACAAAATTAATCTTTATAATATGATATTTTTAATGTAGGGCTACGAAATTCTGACAGGAATTCATTGTCAGAATGCACACACAACAAATTTGCATACCAATTTAGGACGGAAATTATTTATTCTAGTGACGAAATATATCTATAGCGACGGATGGAAAATTTCCTGCTAGCATCTTGCTTACGCTCGTTCTAAAGAGTACTCCATCGACAAATCCTGTCGTCACTATACGTTTTTTTTCAATGTTATAAAATATTACCATGAAATGGTTATATGAACTTATATCTAATAACTTAAAAGTAACTGAATTATTTTTCGTAATGAAATTGTCACTGAATTTTGTATTATTTTACGTAAAAGTCATGATAGCCAATTTTCGATGAAAATAATTGCTGGAACGCTGATGTGGTATATCATATCATATACTTGTGGTATATCATATCATATACTTGTGCACACATGACATGCCATATCATCAGTTAATGTCAGCTATTTTTGTACACGTGGCATGTTACGTTAGCTATTTGTGTACACGTAGTGTGCCACGTCAGTATTCCGGCAAGAATCATCACCAAAAATCGGTTAAAATAATTTTTATGCAAAATAATATTAAGTTCGGTGACAATTTCGTTACGAAAAATAATTTAGTTACTTTTGAATCATTAGATGTAAGTTTAATAATCATGGCTGAAATTAACCTTACTTTTCATCTATGCTCAAGATAGACCCCAGGACTATCTTGGACCTCGTAAATCATAATGCGAATAGGGCAAAACTTGGCCTTGGACAACTAATATGGAATACAACATTATTAGACTGTGCACAGAACTATTTAAATGCACATGTAAATGACCGCGACATGCTGGTTTATTTATTTATTTATTTTGATGTTTATTTGAAAAAAAAATAGATTTCTAGTATCACAGTAAAATAATTTAGTAAATTGGAGTGTTAAAAAACGACACTCAAGTTGCCGTTTTATGTCAGAAGTGCAAAATTTTGTACAAAAAAAGCAAGCTAATGTATCATTTTTTACTATTCACAAAATGACGTCATTTTGCTTCGTATATAGAGATAAATGTGAAATTTTTTTTCATGGGATCCGCATGCTGAGAAAAATTTATAGATTGATTTACGAACTTGATTAACAGATAAATCTTTTATTGTCGATATTTTTCATAAGTCCAATACTGACGAAACATGGATTATAATTCCTTTTTGAAAACAGAAAAATGAAATTTAGTACTCGGAATAACAAGAAGACGAGGTTCAGTATAATGGCCATTATAAACAACAACATCATAAATTTCATCAGAAGAATCAAAATGATCATCGTAATCTCTTCTTCTTGAACATAACTCTACATTTCTTACTATCATCTTCTAACCCAACATGAACAATCTCAATATTTAATCTCACCAAGTCCCCCAACTCGAAACCTCTACTAAAATCTTGAAAGTAGAGAATACCTTCGGGTGACCCGGGTATCTTCTCAATTCATCATTTCTACGCGTAAATGGGTAGTTCTTGAAACGCATGATCACTTCTCCAAGAAGGTTGCTGCGAAGCGACCTATAGAGGCTTGAATGAATAATGGATCGGGCAAGATCCAAGCTTAATTTTGGAAATTTTTTATTTTCGGTTGTTGTCTCTGCATTTTTTTTTTACCGACAAAACAGAGTCGAAGCTAAAAGCAGTGGTAACTAGCATTTTTTTTTACTTTCTTTCTCCACGTTGTATTTTTTTCTTAGGTCCTTCTGATCAGTTATTTCACGTCAGTGCTTTGTGAAACAAGTTCTTTGACATTCTTTAAATTCTTGCTTAGACCTGATTTAGTTAAATTTCATAAATCAAATTAATAAATATTAAATTAAATTAATAATATATTGTCATTTATATAACATTAATTTAAAAAAAGACAAATAGTGATCAATATATATAAATGACAATACGCTATTAACTCAGTTTATATAACTTTCCTATACCGCATAAAGATATTTAAAAATATTAGCAGTGGTGTTAAATCGCGAGAATCTCAAATTAAAAATTATTGAAAAATGAGATAAACTATGGTTAATATGTATAAATGACAATACATTTTTGGTTTGATTTAGAGCGCGTTTGACACTGCTTTTAAAATGTTAAAAAAATTGATTATAAAATAAAAATATTTGTTTGTTAAATATTACTTTTAGAAAAATTAATTTTGTGAAAAGAGGAAAAACTTTCAATTAGAAAAAACTAAAAATTAAAACTTTTTTAAAAATCAAAATTTTATTTTTTAAGAATAGCTGATTTAAAATTTATTTTAAATAAAAATACATCTTATTTTATTTCATAATAACAATTATATTTAATATTAAAAATAAAGGAAAGAAATAATTTTTTACCAAACAGTTATCTAATTTTTAAAATAAAACTTTTATCAATAAAAAAAATTAGTTTCATAAATTTTGCTAAACTAGTCGTTATACAATTTACTTAATCGTGTCAAAGGTGTTTCAAAATATTAGTAGTGGTGCTAAATTAGGACAAGCTCAAATTGGTGGGCTGACTTTGCAAATTTGAGAAATTTGGCGGGACAAATTACTATATTAAACCGTACTGTTTGGACAAAATATGTAAGTTTGGTTTCTAGTTATGCAAACTAATTTAATTTCTGACGTGGAAGTTCTCGATTTCTACGTATTTGTAATTAGCCATCACATTTGAAAAACAAATAGGCAAAGTATATTTGAAAAATACTAATGCAATATATAATAATTTTGAACTCAATATACTCAAATAACACATGCCATTCAATAAGAATATTATGAAAACACTGTAATCAGATTATTATAAACCTTGGAAAAAAAAAAGATTATTATAAGCCAAAAGTTATTGGGTACATGTGCAGGTAAATTTTTTTTATTAAATTTAATGGACTCAAATCCAAATTTAACGGCTAATTGTAACTTTCATTGGCATGAGAATTTATTAAAAAAAAGTAAATTACTATAAGGCCCAAGAAAATGGTAGCTTAATAGGTGCTAATTCTATTAGCATAGTAATCGATTTACATAAAAAATTTTAAAATAAAATTAAAATATTTTTCAAATTAAAATATAAAATAATTAAAATAAAATTAAAAAATATTTTAATTTTTTTAATTATTTATTAAAATTTTTGAAATAAATTAAAAATATTTTTTAAAATTTTTTAACTATTTTTTATCAGATAAAATATAAAAAAATATATTTTAACCGTATGTCAAGATGTGTATATTTTTATCTTTTAATATATAAGTGGTTAAATAATTATATAATTTTTTTTAAATTTAATTTTTTAATAAATTTTTGAAAATATCGAAAAACTTAATTTTTTTTTTCATGCTAACTTTTTTAAAATTAACAGAAGCTAAGTGTCAATACTTGGGCAAAGTGACCTAATTAATGTCTTGCGTGTCAATATCTCACTGGAAGATAGTAATGAATGAAAAGAAATAATTTAATTGCTTAATTTTGTGTAAATATAATTATTTTTAATTTCCGGTGGAAGAGTGTCAGTATTTGTATGCGTTGGGGTTGAATTAATTGGGGATTCATAGCTAAGGGCCTCCAAAATCAATCATCTTTTTCTCCAACCAGAATCGGGTATGGACCTGTTGTTGATCATCTGTTGACTCTTAATATCATTCAATTTTACTTTCTCTTTCATATTTAGGGTTTTCACCTTATCTTCGTTTGTTTCTACAATTAGGGATTAGAAAATTTGATTTCGTGAAAGGCTCGCCAAGTTTGTCATTGATCAGATTTGTTTATTGACAGGTATTTTTGGCTTTGAGTTTCAGCTTAGCTCCTTGTTGCTTATAACTCCGCTCAAATGTTTCTTACTTTGGTTGTTTTCCGATAAAATTGAAGAAACCAATGCATGATAATGGACTTTAACTTACCTCCTAAGTCATTACTGTGATTGAGCCTAGCGTGTATAAAAGGCTGCAAATTTTTGGAGATTTTTGCTGCTCTTAATGGCGAATAAATGGATTTATTTAGATATTAATTTAGCCATCGGTTCTATTTATTTTGTCCTCGATAATTGACTGTATTTATTCAAACTTGATTCTTACTATTATAATGCTTTTTTGAACTGTTGCTGCTGTAAATTGTAATGTAGTGCATATAGTCGAAGACTTTTGGGGCCAATTCTTCTTTGTGTTAGTGTTACTTGATTTTCTTCACAGCTGTAGAGATTCTTGAAGTTGGATTTTGTCTATGAAAAACTTGGCAACAGAATGAAGCGCTTGAAATATTGTATTGAATTAGTTCTGATTTTGCAGGAAGCTTGAAGCTTGATATTGAGCTGATTTTCTCTGGAGCCTAGATACTTTTTACACAGTCAGGTCTCTAAAAAATGCCGAGGGATTTGTCAAGGTCTGTATCCAGGTCGCCTTCATATAGGCGAAGGCGTTCACCATCTCCGGTGGGTCATAGATATAGCAGAAGGAGCCGAAGGGATAGGAGCAGATCTCCATATTCATCCTACTCTTATAGCAGGTGATCCTGTTTATGTGCTTGCTATTTATGTTGATCTATTTTATCAACAAGGAACTGTAAGAAAGACTGGGAGACTCTTGTATTTGTTTGCCGATTGGAAATACAAATTGTTCTAGTTGATCTGTACACCTCTTATCCTTTTACCTTGATATTTTGGTGTTTATCTATTCTTATTTTCCCATCTTTCTTCAGTGTGTGGTATATTTGGATTTGCTTAGGAGTATTTGTTTGGATGGAGTCTGGTTTTAATAACTTAAAAGGTTTTATTAATAACTTGAAAGGGTTCTTATTTTTGCTTTTCGTTTTTATTTTGTGGATTTGAAATGTTTGGCAGTCCTCCTGTAATTTGAGAGCTTTGTAAGCAGGAAATTTTCATAGGATTCATGTGCTGTAATTCATTTCATGTTTCAAAATTCAGCTAGAAATTTAGTAACCTTCCAGGTAACGATTCTTTGAATTGGATTCTCTGTGGAAGTTGCTTGTTATTTTGGATACATTATTTAGATCTTTCTGTGGATGGAAATGGATGGCTTCATTGCTTACTTTGGTATGCTCATGAATAGTTACTGTTGAGAAAGGCTTCTCTCCATGGGTTCTGTGAGCATGCTTACAATGCAGCGTTAATTTTTGGCGAACCTCTTGTCAATTCTCAAGTTTTGTTAATTTTATATTTAGGTGACTATTTCTCAACTAATAAGCAATGAGTCTTTCACTGCTATCTGTTATGGAACTTATATAATGCACGGAAAGATGTGAAATATAAGTTTTTGGGAAAAAAAGAAAAGTGTCATAGGATTGATGCTCTGTGTGAGAAACTTAGGAAACTCAGTTTCTTCTCGTCATGTGGGATGAGAATTGAGCAGGTGATGGGTGGCATGGGTGTCCTTTCGTTGTGCGATTGTGATATTAGCTTCTTCATGTGATAAAAGGTGGAGCACACAATGGGTAGTCTTAACAATGTCTGAGGTAACTGTATATGCTTCTATTTTGATTGCACTAAATGGTGGGGAGCGCTCCAAATTGTTATGCACATTAATGATGCCAAACCTTGCTGTTGCTCAGTTATTTCTTTTCTACTAAACAGAAGGAGAAGTCGTTCCATTTCTCCACGACGTCGTAAAAGTCGTTCTCCATCTCCAAGGCGTCGTAAAAGTCGTTCTCCAACTCCAAGGCGTTATAAGAGGCAAAGAAGTAGGAGTTCCTCATTGTCTGCTGCTCTCAAATCTTCTAGTCCAAGTCTTGGGTCAATTGAACGCAAAATTGTTAGTGAAAAATTGAGAAAGGAAGAAGAAGAAGAGAAGAAGAGGTATATAAGCCACTGTACTTCTTAGCTCAGAGCCATTTTATGTTTCAATTTCCTTTCATTTGTTTCAGATTTAGATCAAAGAGTTTATTTTGTTCAATTTTGTCATTGTTCTGCGCAGAAATATTTACTTAGTTGTGGAGAATGCATATTGGGGATTACTTTGCATTAACTTGGTCATCTATTGGGAGAAAATAATAAATGGACTAGTTATGTGATTTCTATCTTCTTTTATAAGTGTGTTCTGTGCTGCAAGACCTCTATTCCCACCTCACTCCATTTGAACTGAACTCTAAATTGAGTGTCTGTACCATTACTTGATGTTTTTATGCCTGCATTATTAGTGCCATTATTCTTTTGTTTGCCCATCTTCATGATAGTAATAGAAGAAGATATTGAATTTACATCATCTTCATGACAGTAATATTGAAGAGGATATTGAATTTACATCTCATTTCTATCGGAAGCCTATTTCTCCAAAAGTTGTGTGTGAACTGATGCTAAGTTTTTTCAATAGCTACCTGCTTAGAATTTCTTACCATTTAATACATTATTTTTCTACCCTCAATCTAACTTCTGTTTATTTTCACTGATTCACTGTGCCACATCTTATGGCCAAGAATTCCCCTTTATATTTGGAGGTATATTCCCTTTCATGGAATAAAAATAGTGCGCGGGAATTTCTATTTGTTATTTTGTCCTCTTTAATCTGTTACCCTCTGTGATGCTGTATCCTGTTATAATGTATGTGCTATAGGAATAAAGGGTTATTAAACCAACTCTAAACTGATTCCAACACAATACCAGTCTTTAGTCCTCTGAGATGGCAGTTAGGAGCTCCTTCGGAATCTTCCATTGATAATTAGGGGTGACCTATTGTATTAATTGATTTCAATATCTTGGTTTGGCTTTTGAGTGAGGAGTCTGGCTATGTTTTATTTACTGCCCACATAGAAAATGACCTGCTCTTTCAAATCGAACTATTGGCCAATTTGAATTTATGTATATTCATTAAGCTTGGGCTGTGTCATATGACCATCCTAGAAAAAGTAAATAAAATTTTTCCTTTGCACCACAGGTTTAACATTTTACTGATTTCTTGGATTGAACTTTCTCATTTTGGCTTATATCCTTAGAATACCCAAAGTACATTAATTACGTGTAACAATTAATGAAATGATTAATTTTGTTAGGCTGAGGTGATTTGGAGCTTATTTAAAAAATGAGGTGCTTCATGCATTCAACTGTTAATAAATGGGATTAGTATATCCATATAAAGAAATGAACTTTGTGTAGGCTGTGTAGCATTTAGCAGACTCCAAATCCTTCTTTCTTGGGCTTATTTATCCTCATGATAAGCTTGGCTAGTTGCATCACTAATGCTCTGTTTTCTCCATGTTTTCTTTCTTAAGAGTAGAGTAATTGGCTATTTGTCATTACTTTGGCACCATGGACTTAGAACATGCCACCCAAAAAAAAAAGAAAAAAAGGGAAAAAAGAAAAGAAAAAATATAAAGAGAGAGAACATATAGAGATGTTCTTATTAAAAATTGCATTCTGATTTAAGGATTAAATATTTCGGTGATTAGTTTTAAAGCTGCAGCAGGTTACTTGACATTCTTCTCCACAGGCTTTTCTGAAGGAAGATACTGCTATAGTTCAACTTGTTATATTTGATGATGAAATTGGGTGCTTCGTTTATCTACTGTTCACCAGTTTTGATACTCATTTGTTTGGATCTGGATTCGGTTAGAGGTATGCTGTAGTTCACCACGATGCATAAGCATAATTTAGTACCTTTGTCATTCTGAAGGTTAGTTTGCAATTTCCTATGGTTAAAACTAACTGGAGAGAGATTTTCTGAAAAAAAGGAAGCTTGAAATTCTTTTGTTGTTTTAGTTTAAATTTTGTGTGGATCCAAGGAAAGTCGAAAGGGACAGCAATTTCCACTCAGCAATGAGTGACCATTTTCTGGATTAACTTGATTTCATTTATTCTCAGGCGTCAGCTGGAAGCAGAACTTAAACTTATAGAAGAAGAGACAGCAAAGCGGGTAGAGGAAGCTATCCAGAGGAAAGTTGAAGAGCAGTTGAATTCAGAGGACATTAAACAGGAAATACAAAGGCGTTTGGAGGAGGGTAGGAAAAAACTTCATGAGGAAGTTTCCATTCAACTTGAGAAGGAAAAAGAAGCTGCTCTTGCAGAAGCTAGGAGAAAAGAGGTAATAGCATGTGTGAATAATCTATTCTGCTTTTTGACATTTGTTAGTTCCAAAACTGATGTGCTATCTGGATTTGCAGCAAAAATATAATCTATTATCCTTTTTGACATATGTTGGTTCCAACACTGACGTGTTATGAGGATTTGCAGTAAATTCTATCTGCATCATTTTTTATTATTATTTTTATTATCATTATTGTTTCACTATTGCTGCTTACTTTTTTCCTTTGGGAGCTGGACAAAAGTTTAGCCGTTGTATCTGGAAGACCAGATCAGTTCATTGTGGATGCAAAGGAAGGGAAAAGAAAAGAAAGCACAAAACGGTTATCAATACGAAATTTTCTATAAGAAGAATATATTTGGCTGATGGATTCCTCTATTCATCTTCCTGTAAACTTAAAGTGTTTGATAACTTTTGGGCAGGCTTCCGGGTTATTTAATCTAAATCTTTTACACTGTTTACCTTGTGCTGAATCATGTGCTTTCTATACCCTTGTGTTGGTGTGATAATTTTTAGAAGCTATTAATCCAAGGAAACACATAGTTTTGGAGCATCTAAGTTAAATGTTTTGGATCATTTATTGATATTTGTTGACACACAGGAGCAAGCTCGGAAAGAAAAAGAAGAACTGGAAAAGATGCTTGAAGAGAACCGGAGGAAGGTGCAAGAAGCTCAGAGAAGGGAAGCTTTAGAGCAGCAGCGAAGAGAGGAAGAACGATATCGAGAATTGGAAGAGCTACAAAGACAAAAAGAAGAAGCCATGAGGAGGAAGAAACAGCAAGAGGAGGAAGAACGTTTGAACCAGATAAAATTGTTAGGAAAGAACAAATCCCGGCCTAAGTTGTCATTTGGACTTGGCACAAAATGAGCAATCAGGTCACCCTAAATTCTTTTCCATTATAATGTATGTCTCTGAATTTGTAATTTGAGGATTTCAAAATGGTCAATGCATTTTTCGTTGTTTTAGCATCCGGGACCAAATTGTCCTCCGCGTTGTTGTTTGACAATTTGGTCACACCCTTGTGATGGTTTTGGTAGGCCAGCGAGTAACAACTAAATTTGTTATCCTTCTTAAACACTGGACTCTGGACCTGTCCTCACTTGTTAATTTTACATGCTCGCAATCGAAGCAGGCCTTCTAACTGCGTCACTTACATAATCGCACTCAAAGGATTAACTGCGTCAGTTAATATGTTTTCCGCTTAACACCGATTCCTTTTTAGAGCTGGTATTGGCACTTTGACACATAACAATTATAAAATTTCATAATATTGTTAAATTATATTATTGTTAAATGAACTATTCCAAAAAAAGGAGTAATTCTCGTGACGCTGGCAAAAATTCTGAAACATTTTAAGGTAAAACTTATTCTATCTGTGGCTTGGTATTTGAACATTTAACCAGTACATTTCAAGTATCAATTTAGTGATTGCATATAAATTTGAACCGTGCATTTTGGCAATTGTATAGCATAAATGGTGCTAGTACTGTACTGTTACAAAATTAGTTCTTGTTTATAACAGGACACTCACTCATATAATGGACTGTTACTTGGGACATTTTTTTTAATAATGTATTTTTAAAAAATAATTATAAAAACAAAATTTATCAGAAATTATTTACCAAATTGAATTTTTTTAAAAAAAAAATTGTTGCCACCTGTAGTAATTTTAGTGTCTGTGTATCAAACCTTAAACAACTATCTGCCATAGCGGTTTTAGGTCTGACATGACATGTGTTGCAGAAAAAATTTTATATTATTTTTAATATATTATTTTACATGTTAGGCTATAGTTTAATGGCAAAAGACCATTTAGGGTTTGCTATAGGTTTTGGGTTCGAATTCCATCAACTACATAACTTTTTGTGAAAGTTATGGTTTCCACAATTGACAATAATAATTAAAAAATTGTAAAACTAATTAAAATAAAAACAGACATAATATGAATAAAAATTTTTTTCTTATTAACTATTATCATTGAATAACTGTAATATGATATTTATAAATACAAAATAGAAGAAGTAAATATCTCCTAAAAGTAGAAAAATGATATATTTGATAGTTATCCAAATACTTCATAATTGTCACAGTGATATAAAAATAATTAGTTAATTATTTAACCAACTAAATTAACAAATTTCAAGTAAGTTTTTTGTTCCTAGCAAAACATAATCATAGTTTAGGATTTATAATGCTTAATATAAAAAAATGTAATTAATTGGAATTGAACCTAAAACCTTTAACAAAGCATAAACATTAAACACACAGACACTGAAACTGTTACCGGTGGTTGCAATTTCAGTGAAAATTGACAGTTTTCGGCTGTGGATTCTACAGTATGAAATCGCTATAGGTGGTAACAATTTTAAAAAAAAAATTTTAATTTGATAAATAATTTCTGAAAAATTTCATTTTTGTAATTATTTTTAAAAAATACATTATTAAAAAAAATATCCAGACTTACAGCTAGTGTTATTCTTTCGCCCATGTATCAATTGGATTCTGAGAAGTTTCAGTTGGATCGAACGTTGAAGTGGCAACTTTTTAACCAAAAAGAGAACTTAAGAGGCCAATTTGAACTGAACAACACTCTAATTTTTGCCCATGAATTGTTGCCATGTGGTAGCTATAAATACTGAAAAAAATATTGATAAACTTTTAAAAAAATGATAAAATAATTCCTAATGGTTTGTGAAAATTTCAAGAAAACACAAGAGTCGGGTGAATTAAATATCCAACTTTTTTTTTAATTTTTGTCAAAAATGTATAGATATATAGAAATTTGAAAATAAAAAATATAATCAGATGCAATATATTTACAACTCTTTAGTAAGTGAGTTTAAAAATGTAAAACTTGGTCTCTCAAAAGTAAAAAAAAAAAAATCAATTTCTCTAACCTTTTGACAGTTAAAATAAATTATATTAATAGGCCAAAATGAGATCTACTGGTTTCTAGCTGTTGAAGAGTAAATCTAACAATTCAAAAAAAATTTAGCCGTTATTTTATCATGGAATAAGATTCAAAAATTTGTCTAAAAATCTGTTAAATCGAGAGATTCATTTTCAGAAAAACAATTTTGACCATAAGTGCATTTTCTATATCCAAAATATTTTTATGTAATTTTTCAAAATTTAAAAAGCATGAATGGATGAAAAAAAAAGAGCCTCAATTTGATTTTACAAACTAATAACCTATTTTCTTCTATATTTGTCTTTAAAATTAATTTCTTACATTCATGCTGAAGAATCTACGTGCTTATTTTTTTGAACTTTATAATAAAAGAGTAGATTGTTTTTCTGCAGAAAATTATTTAAATAAGAATTCAACAAGAGTTTACTTAAGATTTAAATATTATCAAAATTAAAATTTGTCCACGAGCCAACAGTTGATTCTCTTATTATCAGTTCTAAAAAATATTACAACCGTTGATGCCCCAGAATTTTTTATAATTGGGATGTAAATGTGAAGTTGCATTTTAATTAGGCTAAAACACCAAATAAGCTCCTTTTCTTTACCTCCATAGTCAGTCTCGAACGATTTCATTGGACCAATTTCGTCTTTAAAAAATTAAAATTGTGTTAAATAAACATTAAAAAAATCAACATTAACCCAAATATTTTGTAGGTTTCAAAATATGTTCGATTTGAAACAAAGTGTTTTTCTTTCCACTATGTATATCCAATTAAAATATCTTTTCTAGTTTGTAATTTTAACTAAACAGGTTGTTAAATTATGGCATATTTGATGCAATTTTTTTTTTTAAATTTTGGTGTAAAAAACAAAAAAAATTAGAAATATAGGGTAACGGTAAAAAAAATTAAAATTATGATGTGTAACAAAACAACCGTTTTCTGGCTGGTGGAACATACGGTAAAATTTGCCTTTTTTGTGTTGAAAACGACAATTGAATGTGCCGTTTTCTACTGTAGCAAACGATGCCGTTTGGCATGCAGAGAGAGAGTCCGCATTCCCTTTCAAAACGGTGCCGTTTCACTCAAGGAAAAATGGCTTCGTTTTGCGGTGGATGAGGTGAAAGATGAGGAAAACTATCAGTGGGTCCTGCGGTGTACATTTTTTTTTAATTAAAAGGCTCCAGAGCACAGACGTTACTGTACGCTGCAACAGCATGCATTAACTCCAGTAAGCTGCTCTAATATCACGAGTTTTCCAATTTTTTTTTCTTCAGATTAAACTTTGAAATTCGGAAGCCCTTCAATTATTTTTTACCATAAAAGACAAACCCACTTTCCTTAAATAATTTGGGTTGCTCACTTCTTTCCTTTCTCTTATTTTATTGCCATCTCTTCTTTCAATTGATTTTCCTTCTTTATTCCTATTTTATAATTATACGTTCAAATGTCCATTACACTAGTAGTTATTTTGTTACAATTGTTACTCAAGATTTGATTGAGGATTATAAAGAAGGTAATTTTGTTGAATATATTTTAAAATACTTTTGTTAATCTCTTTTTAATTATTGATTAAAATTATTAATTATTTTATTTTTATTGTTAATTTGTAAGTGATATAAAGGGTGGAATATATTTTTATCAATATTTTTAAAGGTAAGTATTTTATTTATTTTTGGAAAGAGGTTTAATTGAAATTAAGATAATTCATTCATTCATGTTATTTTATGGTTTATTATGATAAATTATAATTGTCAACATTTGTGGAGAAATTAGTGGTTTAAATTTAGTTATATTATTTTACTTTTATATTGTCATCCCTTGATATTTAGGAATTCGGAAAAGTAATTAGACATGTATAATTTTTTAATCTTAGTCAACTCACATAATATTATATAAAAAGTTAAAAAATTAAAGATTTGAAAAGTGAGAAAAAATTTTAATATGTTCAATTAATTAAAATTTTTTTATTTGTTAGACGAATAAATATTCAAAAAATTAGATGCAAAAAATGGAAAAAATTTATGAATGAGTAAAAAATTTAAAGGTAATTTATTTGTGATGAGAATAGTAAATTGATACATTAATTTTTATATTTGTACATATAATGCAGGAATTAGAGAATATCAATTCCAGCAACATTTATAATTTACACTGGAGGACAATCAATATAAGACATAACTGGTTACCATTATGACACTTCAGGTCCCTAAGCAAGATCGAGAAGATTGAAAGTTAGGAGCAAACCGACATTTCCAGAACTTGGTCACAAGATATAAGTTAAATTAGATTTAGTTCCAGACCTGAGGGTTAATAGAGTGATATAAAAGTGTCATGTTATCAACCGGAGATCAATGTCATGGGTGCCTATGGACTTAATTGCTGATGATGACATTGATAAGATTTATAAAAATTTTGTATCATTTTTTGGATATACTATTGCGAAAATAATTGTTGAAACTGAAAAAATTGTTATTGGAGATGAATAAGATGTGTTGAATAATGTTAACCAGATGAGTACCGATATAGATAGGAATGCCATCCATTCGGTTGACGATAGAAATATTGGTAGTGATGACTTGTATTTAGTAAGAGAAAGTTGGTGTGACTGGTACATAGTTTGAGGATCAACCACAGTGTGAATGGGTTGACAATTTAGAAACTATAAAAGCAAGTCCAATCAAACAGTTTAGAGGGCAAATGCAATTGAATTTTGCATCATGTTCTAGCTTTGAACATAGGTATTTTGCATGCGACGATGAAAATGTTGCAAATAATAGATATATTTCTCTAAATTTTGATCTAGATGAGGATGATGAAGATATTGTATGGGCCCAAGCTATACCTTGATAGGAATATGACGTGTTCATGGATATATATAAAGTTAATAATAACGATTACTAGGTTAATGACTAATTTAGGATATAATCGGTATTAGCAAAATTATTGAAGGAAAAGTCGGTAAATTATTTTATGTATGTCATATAGGCATAAATGTATGAAATCATGGACTTATAAGTTATGTGAGCTAATAATTTCATGCAATTAAGTAATTAAAGAAAGTTTAGGAGCCAATGTATAAATATAGATAAGTCAAAAGGTGTAACCAATGGGAAGTTAACATGTGCTCTTCTAGAATGTTGTATTATAAAGTAAGAAAATGAATAAAGGAGCAACTTGGCCGGCCACTTGGGAGGAAAAAATAATTTAAATTTTTTTAAGCTTCCTCTCTCCTATAAACACATAAAAATCTACTTCTAAAGGGTTTAATACAGAGAGGGCAAATTAAGTTGGATTTCAAAGTAAAAGAGGGGAAAAAATTAGCAAAATGAAGAAAAAAGAAAAGTTAGAATATGAGAAAAGGATTTCATATTGATTAAGGTATGGGAACCTCTCACCTTGATTCCTGTTATATTTTATGTATTAGATATCTAAATATGATTTCTTACATGGTTTTAATGGCAGATAAAAGAATTGAAGTTGGTTTGTGTGTGGGAGATTGATTTACTCTTTGAAATGATAACTAGCTTAAACTCTATTTTTAGTTTACTTGAACCGGTTTGAATTTTTTAGCCATAATTTGACCTATACACCTTCAAATTGAGTAATTCTAGTGCCATATGAATCTTAAGACATAGGAATTCAACTTTCATGAAGAACTATAGAACCAATTATTCCCCTAAGATACTTAAAAATGACCTAAAATTTTGAAGTCTGTTGCTGGCCCAGTTTTGGACTAGCTTGTGATATTTTTGTGATATCTCTTGATTCACTAGTCCGAATGTCTTGATTTTTGATGTTATGGAAACTAAATACATAGGGGAACAAAGTTTTATACCATTTGGTCTAAATGTGGCCAAAACAAGGTAAAAAATTTAGATCAAAGTCGGATTTTGGTGAGTGGGTGAGCTGTCGACTTGGTACCATTGTGCCAACTGGGGCTTGGGTTGGCATTTATAGCCTCTATAATGAGTCGGCACAGATGTGACAACTCGACACAGACCCGGACTATAACACCTACACCCGGTCAATTACAAGACTCGGATACCGAATGTTATACTCGGGTTTATGTTCCTTTAAAAAGGGTCAATACAAAATTTCTTTTTAAAAACCTTATTA
>JBBPFJ010000161.1:0-92854 GCA_037975025.1 Excoecaria agallocha
TATTGGACTAAAATAAATTAAATATATTTCATAAGTGTTATAAAACCTATATATTTAATTTGGATGGATTTAGAATTAATTTGGATGAATAAATCCAAGTGAATACATAAAGGGCCTAGTTTATGGGTTATATGCATAGTTTTTTGATAAAGGATTTAAATTGAATTTAATTGAGTCCAAATAAATAAATAATATTTCCAAAAGCCCAATTAATATTTCTCCAGCAATTTTAAAGAGCTCAATCCCATTATGAAGTTAGATTTTTAACCTAACTATAAAAATCCAAGATGAGGGGATTTAGGGTTAAGTAAGTTCTCATAAGAAAAGAAAATTCTCTCTTCTTCAAAAAAATACCTAGCCGCCACTCTTTTGTTAGCATCAAGGAGAATTTAGCTAACCTTGTAATTCCATCATTCTTTGGTTCTTTTGATCCTTCTCTAGTGTGGATTACGATTAAAGGTGTTCTATTTTGGACACTGTGGTTTGCGACAACCCGGGTGAGATTGAAAAACAATTGTTCAACAAAAAGTAAAGGTGATTTTTCTTATTCTCGTTAATATTTATATTTTAAATTCATGGTAATATCAAATATATTGGTTAAAAATTTTAAATTCTACTTATAAATGTGATGTATGTAACCGATTAATTCCCAACAGAAAGTAGAGATTTCTATTGGAATAAAGTTAATCTTAATAGGTAAATCCATAAGTTTTTGTTGGAATTAATTAGGGATTTTGTTATTAAAATTGTAGGAAAACATTAATAGAGTCAATTATGATTGATTATGTGTTGAAAATCATGATGGAAACTCATAATGTTTCTTTCTACCAATTTGGCCTAAAGGAGAAATTCATAGTGAGAATGAGAACAAAAAAAAAAGGAAAAAAAATAAAGAATAGGTGATTTTAAGCCATTTTGAGGCTAGCGGATGAAAAAATACACTTAATTTCATTTTTCCTTTAAGTTTAGTATAAATTTACATTATGTTACTATGTGAACTTAAGGTAAATGATGAAATAAATTGAGTTATTATGATAAAAAGGTGAAATAACATGAAATAAATGAGGATTAGTGGAGAAAACAATTGAAGAATATGGAAAGCCTAAGTGGCCGAATTATGTTTTATGGCATAATATGAGATAATTTGATAATTAATTGTATATTTATCATGAAATGCATAACATAATGATGAATAAATGTGTAATGATTTATTAGAACCAAAAATTTCATGTGTACATAATGTTGTGTAAGTGAACATAATGATGCTCATATACATAACTAAGGATGTTTAATGCAAATTAAATATGTATCAATATATGAATGCCTAAAATTATCTTGAGAATAGATATGGCATGAGAAATAGTGAGAAAATACATTGTATGTGTGAGTATATATTGAGGAAGAATGATGTGTGTTATGAAAATGACATGTTTCCACCACTTTGTATGATATTATAGATGTACATTATGAATATGTGTTTAATAAGTATGGATAGATATTAAATGAGCATATGAAATTTGTGACATAATAGGAATAGCATATAAAGTTTATGAAAATGTAACATAAAGTGAATAAAATATTTGCCCTGTGAGTGATTCCGAGATTATAAAATGTGATGGCTAGCCCTGAGGCAAATGCCATGATAAAATAATGAGATAATTTAGATTAATACACATGTTAGAATCACAATTGAGGAGTTGGTCACCTCGAGTGGCTCCTTAACACACATTAGACACATAGTTTGGGGAGTTGGTTACCCCAAGTGGCCCCTCAACTCACAATAGTTTCACAATTAAGGAGTTGACCACCCTAAGTGATATCTTAACCCACTTTAGTTCACAATTGATCACCCCCAAGTGATACCTTAACCCATTTTAGTTCACAATTGACCACCCCAATTGATCCCTTAATACATTCTGAAGTAGTATGATCATGCCAAGTGGTCACTCCAATTCACTGCATCATTAGAAATCTCATTCTAACATATCCAGTTTGAGGGTTTTGATAGAACACCACTAAGGGAAAATTATAATTTCACAAAAAATAGGGACTAAATAGGAATTTAGATAGGAAAAAGATGTCAAATGCATGATATAATGATGAAAAAGATGAAAAATATGACTAATTGGTTTAAAGGGGTAAATGTAGTTATACTAGAAAATAGGGGAAAATCATAAATTGGCAACAAAAATATATGTTTAAAAGGTTAAAATGGTCAATTAGACAAAAGGGGGAGAAAATCATAATTAAAGAAAAATTCAGGGATCAAATAGTAATTTGCCATAACATAAGGAAATTTAGGGACTAAAATCTAAATTTCGTGTTCAGGATAAAATGAAAACTAAAAGAAAGTGAAAAGGACAATATTTGTGTGAAAATATCATAACACATGTTGAAGAAAAAGTATAAGGACTAAATGGAAATTTTCCTTTTAAGTGAGAAATGCATAAGAAAAATGTGAGAATAAATAATAGAATGATCAAATGTTAATTTAAGATAAGAAGATAATAAGCTTAAGCTAATAGAGGAAATTAATAAATAAAGGTAAAATGGTAATTTAATAAAATATAAATTATATAAATGAAATTTTATATAGTATATCCACCACTAGGTAACAGTGTTGCTTTAATACGTGATTTTGTTTGACTGTGCACAGGGGATAGGTAACTGAGGACAAAGAGAAGAAAAGTTTAATGGCATGTACATGTGCGACTTGGATGGTTAGGCAAAGCTTATAGGCCTAAAGCGTTCGCCATTTTGGATTGTGTAATGTATTGTGTAGTGAATATTAAGCAACAATGAATGTATATGGTGATGTATGTTAATATAATACTTAATCTTTAGTTATGTGATGTATGTTTTAATCATGATTTGTGACTTGAAATTAGAAGTGCTTGTACAATTGTTGGAGTATTGGAGATGGAGATTGTCTATTGGACGTGTTATTTTGGCATTTGTAGGTTTTGGATAACATAAATTTATAGCCATTATGCTACTGAAATTTTTACCAAATGAATAGTAATATTTTTTCGCATTTAAATTTATGAGTCGTCATCAAGTTAAAATCATAACTATCGTTAATTGATAAATAAATGGATTAAAGTACACACAATAATACAAATAATAGGTCAACGTCAATTGGATCCACAAGTTCGAAGTTAGGGTGTCACATTAGGTTTGGAAATTTTTGTCCATAAGCACGATCATGAAACACGTTGAAAAATTATTGAACCGACTATATAAACCCTTTAGATGAGTGAAAGAATGTCTTCGATGAGTGAAATTATTTTTACTATCTTATTACGAGCATTTAGTAAGATTTTATAATTTAATATTTGTAATATTATTCAATTAAATTAATTTTTGTGTATTATTATTAATTAAATTTGTATTTGATTTGGTAATTTGCAGATATTAATTAAAATCTAAGATCATCAAAGGAATAAAAGGCATATAAATTATGTTTTAAAAGGTATTATTTTAATTGCAATGTATTCAATTATTTATGATTTTATGTTAGATACTTATATATATAATATATATATATATATATATATATATATATATATATATATATATATATATATATATTAAGAAAAGAGAATTTTTTTAAATAAAGATTTTTTTAAAAAAATTTTAAAAAAAAGGTGTGTTATGATTATAATTTGAAAAATAAAGTGAATTTGAATAATAAAGCAATTGATGGCGGGATCAGATATAGGATTCAGTGACATATGACAAGACGCTAATTAAAAAATTTATAATTAATATTACGAAAATTCATTTAAAATTTGATTTGTGGCTTAATGAAAAAATTGGAATTTACTATTCCTTAGGCACATAAGTTTGAATCCTAATGCAACCATTTTTTTATTTTTTTATTTTTCATATTAGAATTTCTAACTTAATTTTTACACTATTTTTAATATTTCAAATAATTAAAATATATAATTTTTTAATTATAAATTCTTATTAAATGAAATAAATTATTTTATATTATCTTTATTTATTTTTTGTAAAAAAATTAAATATAAATGGCTTAATGTGCAAAAATGCTCTTAATGTTTAGCAAAAAAAAAAGCAACATTTCCTCTAATATTTAGTTTATGTGAAAATTTATCCCTAAAATTATTAAAATAGTGCAATTTTACTTTTAAAATAACGAAACCGTTAATTTGACTATATTTTATGTTTTAACCGTTGACGTATATGCATTGCATTATTTTGGTGAAATTATGTCAAACTAATATTTTCATTACTTCAAGGGCAAAATTGCACAATTTTGATAATTTTAGGATAATATTGCATGTAACTAAATATTTGGAGTAAAATTACTTTTTTTTTGTTAAACATTAAAAGCATTTTTGCATATTTGGCCAATATAAATTTTTATTAATGATATATGAAAAATTAATGTAAAAAATTTATTTATAAATTCTAACATGAAAAAATTAAAATAATGTAATAAATGATTTAATATTCTCTTAGGTTTAAATAAATCTTGATTTAATAATAAATCTTGAATTATAAATTTTAATTGATGTAAATATGAAAAATAATGTAAAAAAATAGTTTCAAATTCTAATATGAAAAAAATAAAAAAAATAAAAAAAAACCGTTGTCTTAGGTTTTGAAACTACATGTATTCAATATATTATTATAATTTAATATATGTTTAATAAAAAATATGAATAAAGTTGTCCATAAAATTACAATAAATGACCTAAATATTATGTTCATTAGAATACACATATAAATTATATGACTGTATCAATGAAAATAAAAACATATTTTGTAATATTGTATAATAATATTATAATATGTAATAAATAATTGATATATTTGTTATATAGTTAGCAAAAACAATTATTACCTTAATATTCGTGATTTGTGAAACAAGTGACAATAACTACCCTTTATATTTATTTTAGCTATTTTGTTGTTGATAATTTTTGAAATTAAATTGTTGTTGTTGTAATTGTTTTATAATCATAATGAGATAAGTTATTATTTAGATATCATTTTTAGTTCTACGTTGTTCATGGACACAACACATAATGGCGAAAAAATAAAATTAACAAAAAATAATTTAATTGTATTAAGAATTACAGATAATTTGAAGATGTCAGCATATAATGACTTTTATTTCCACTCGGGTGGAAAATAACTTATAGAGTTACAAGTTTTCAATATGTCATATATGGTCAAAATGCCATTACAAAGAGATTGAGGCTTAAAAATAAGTTAACTCTTCCTGAATTGATACGTAAAATTCATGTTAAGTTAGGTTTAGGCATGAATGATGTCATATCAGGAATTATATATGTAAGGTCCCAACATATATCCTAGTGAAAATTGGGTGTGTTTAAGATGTAATAGGAAGATAATATAAAGGGATAAGCATTGAGAGTGTAGGAAAGGACCCGAATGGACTTAATTTAAAAATTAAGGGCAAAATGGTGAGTTGAAGGTGTGTATATTTAGGAAGATGTGAAATGAGGACTTAAATGAAATTTGAATTATAAGTCATATGCCAAATATGAGAACTAAATTAATTAAGTTGGAAAATGGGGAATTAAGAAAGAAAGAAGGGAGTAAGACATAATTCTTCAAAAGTCAACAAATCGGCCAATAGAGTTGGGACATGTGTTTCTCTAGAGATCTCTTGAGAGAGGCAAAAATTCAAGGGGATAAAAGGAAAGGATGGCCGCCCACCTAAAGAACAAAAAGGCAGCCATCATTTTTCCCTAAATAATCCATAATTAACCCCTAAACAACCGCCAAAACATCTCACTCTAGCTTATAGAAGAGAAAGAATTTAGTGGTTAGTATTTTTAAGAAGAAGTTACAAGCATAAGTAAGGAGAAAGAACTAGAGAGGAAGATTGAAAAAGGTTGTACTTACTAAAGGTACGAGAAATTTTTACAATGTGTGTGCTTGCCTTTAAATACAACATTGTAAAGATGTTTTGGATGTGTTTGTAAGATGAAAACATGGATATAGTGTTTTCTTGCTACATAAGAGTCAAATTTTGAAAGTCTTGCTTGAGATAGAAAGAATGTGTCCTAGGGTTCATTATACCTAATCACATTTTTTTGCTTATAACTGGAGTTATAGAGCTAAAAATTGGATGATTCTAGTTGGATTAGAAACTAGACTTACAAACATAGATTTCATATGACAATTCCAATTCTAAATCTTTCTATAATTCAGTCAAAAATCAGCTTGAACCTTGATAAGGTCTGTTGCTCTGCTACTAGTAGTCTGCGTTGTTTAATGAATATTTGGACATTTATACGCTCAAATTGAATTATTTTTGATTTTTTAGAAACTAGAAACATAGATATACAACTTTGTATGAGACCGTTTTCCCAGAACATTTATCTTTCATGTCTAAAATTCATTGCAATATCAGGCAAAATATCTGCCTAACCACCTCTATAAGGTTACTTTCCAACCTAACCGAGGTGTTCACCTCTAGATTTAATAGCACTGAACACCTCAGTAGGGTTCCCTTTTCACCCCAGCTGAGGTCCCCTTTAACCTATCGAGGTACTTATCTTAAAAGGAGCTGAATTGATGACCTTGATAGGGTTGAATTTTGCCCCTATCGAGGCATTTCCTATACATGACCAAATTGGATTTTTAAGCCTTAAAAACCCACTAAACCCCATTTAAACATACTTGAACTTAATTAAGACTCTTAAACAAGAAATGAAGGGAAATAGATGGCATAAGATGCTTTATGGTATAAAAAAGCAAAAGCAAAATATAAATATACATATAGGTACTTAAAGATGTAGGTATAGATATAAATATCAAGTATGATTAATAAAGTTTCAATTTGATAGGGCACATGTATATGGATGCTTATGTAAGTGTAAATATGCATTTTGATAAAGTATGTTCAAATATAAGAATAAGTAGGATATGTACATGATGAATCATACAGATATACATGTACTTATGCATATGCATAATAGTTCTATATAGATGTAATCATTATAAACAATCATATAATGATGGATATAAATATGCATGACTAAAGATGTTATAATTAGGAAATGTAAACTTACATGAGTGTATATAAGTTAGTGATTATGCACTGATGTTCAAAGCTATGTTATTATAATTATAGAAGATACCAATATATGTACACATGTATACTAAACAACTAGATTATACAAATTTTAAATGTAGACATACATATTGGAACATACAAAGACATATATAAACATGTAAAGGAATTTGTTATGTTCTTCCTAGACTTTCATACTAACCCTATAAATGTATGCTATTGTATTAAGATACAAAAGTATAAATTATGACATAAAAGCTAAAACATGTTGTATATATGGATGTTCTAATTAAAGATGTATTAGACTATAAAAGTATATAGAAATGTATGAACATGTATATGATTCCTTACTTTTAGATATGTTCATGCAAATGAGTTACAGACTTACGAAATAAGAAAGAGAAAAGTAAAGAAGTTAAAGTACAAAATTAAAGTTTCCTGCATCTATGTCTAGGTTGTGGATAAATAGGCTTAGCTATAAAGGTATATTACAGCTGCCATAGCCTTGATCCCGTTTGGGTCCATAACCTTGATTCCATTTGGGTCCAAAGCCTTAACTCTATTTGGATCCATAGTATCGACCCCATTTGCATCACTCGCTGACCTTACTTGGATCCACGTGATTGATCCACAGTAATAATCAATCCTATTTAGGTCTATAGTTTGATACCTTTGGGTATCTTTTTTGTACCTTTGGGAACCATAGTGTTGCCTATATCCACACCCTCAGAGAAAGGTGCAGGCTTATTACAGGATATAAGAAAAATAATATAAAGAGCAATTTAATAGAAATGATATGATATACCATGACCTGATCCAAATATTATTTTATATAAGCTCATGCATGGTATATGGAAAATGTGAAATTGAATAAAGTTGTGTTTAAAACATGAAGTATATAATACTATAGTAACATTTGTATACAATAATAACTATGGATACCTAATGTTTTCTTCACTTAAGACTATTACATTTACACACATATCTACATATGCAGATAAGCAATATAATTTAGTTGATGATTGTCATTGATCAAATTATAAACTCACAATCTTTATAATAATGCATTATTTTGTTGATGTTAAAATTTTATGTTATGGTTTATGATTAAATTAGATTAATAAAATTCATATATGTGTGAGTTAGCGATAACTTATGTGAGAGGTTATCTTTATTATTTTTGTTCCTCACTAAGCTAGGAAGCTTAGCACAGGTGTTCATCCATGTAGGTACATAAAGCTAGAATTCTTCCAGATGGGATAAGATTTGTTATAACAAAGCCAATATTAGAGATAAAAAGAGAAAGTGTAAAGTTTTTATTTTATTTGTCTTTGTAATTATCATATTATACTAAGTAAACTGTAATATAAAGAATAGAGTAGTTACCAATGTAATGTATCTTAGTGCTTTGTTTATATAATCTCTTACAATTTGTTGATGTACATATATATATAGACATTATAAGTTAACATGACAATTGTGCAAGCGGTGTCATATATTCAATTATATGCAAGATATTATGTATGATGTTAGCTAACAGGAGAATTTAGGGTAGTCTTTACAATATATAAGAGTCCAATATACAATCGAGGTTCATTATGTTGGATGTCAATGGATTTGTTTGATGATAATGACATAAAGATGATTTATTAAAAATTAAGAGAATATGATGATTATACCTTGGATGAATTAATTATTAAATTGGCTGAGGGAGGTATAGGAGGTAATATACCAATGTATGGAATCATTGATCAGGATAGAAATGATGCCTTACACATGGAAAACATTAAGGCTACTCAATAATTCCTTGTATTGGTCCTAGTCAACCCATGTAATCGATTATTAGCCAGGATATTGAAATTTTCTCTCAATTAAATTTTTGTCAATTTATTAGAGAATAAGTACAAAATATGGATCAAAGTCAACAACAACGATTGGGTATCCATCGAGGAGATAGTAGTCCTAGTCAATAAAGGTAGTCTTTCAATCGATATGATGGTGACTTACTTGTAAGAGATACAAGTGACAGCTCAGAACATGCTTGTAAACATGGGTCAATTAGCTATATGCCTAATACTAGTATGAATTAGCCAAGGCAATTAGTTAGCCAGATGCTTGATGCTAGTATGAGTTAGCTAAGATGGTCAGTTAGCCAGATGCCTAATTTTAGTATAAATCAGCCTATATGGTTAGTTAGCTAGATGCCTGATGCTAGTATGAGTCAGCCTAGGTGATTAATGAGCCATTTGCTTGATGCGATTATTAGTTAGCCTAGGCGGTCATTAAGTAAAAGGGTTGGTGATTTTCTAAGTAAATTTATATTTGGCAATAGATAATGTAATCACCAAAATGACAAGTATTTAGTACAAACAGTAAGTCAAAATACAAAACACAACTATCAGTGACAATCAGTCATCCATAAGCCATCTAATCCTAGTTTGGCAAGCCAGTATGTTAGTTGATGGGGATGGTGATTTACTCAAAGATTCCATAAATGGTAACAATATAAGCATTTTAATAAATGAGTGTCCTTTTTTTAATGATATTGGTGCAGATGTTAGAAATGAACCTTCAATTGATTTAGAAGGCACAAATTATTTTGACGATGGAGTAGTTAACAATGATTACCTTTCACCTAATGATGATGATAAGGCTATCACCGCAAACATGCAAGCAAAAAAAGATGACTCCAAATTTGGTCATGGCCATGAGTCTTTTGATATGCAGTATGTCAGTCTATTAGCAATAGTTCATGTCAGTATGGAGACAAATGATGCCATCTTTAACTTTTTATTGGAATACTATACAACCATTGACTTTAATGCATCACAGTTGATATGTTAGAAGGCATCCAATTTGAAATATGGGATGGTACATCTGAGTTATTGACCGAATGCTAACAAGTGTACAAGATTGATTAAGTAATATAAGGTTTTAATTTTAAGACATCGTACCCAATGGATTGTGTTTGTAAACAATTGAATGTTGAATATATGCTAAAGAATTCCTAGTGTTTTGAGTAATATGTTGACTAAACTAAGAAAATGCAAAAAAGGAAGAATAAATGTAAAACTAACTAAAAACCAGTAACAGCTCAACTAAAATAACAAATAAATTTATTTTGAAAATTACTAAATCTAAAATGCAATCTAGGTTCACTCACCTTCCCATACCCCAATGTGAATTAATTTAATCTTAAGTTATATAGATTTAATTAGGATAACCCACTATACCCAAATGTCCTATTCCAGAGCAAGCTATTTTAATCACAAAATGTCCCATTTCGGAGCAAGTCTTATAATTAGCCGATGAAAAGGTCTAAAATCTTAGGTTCTAATTGCTTTCCCATTTTGGAGCCAAACAATTCAAACACCCATTCAATTTACATCCAACTCTAGCCCTAATATCATTTTATCCATAACCCATCGAGTCCTATTCTAAAGCAATCTTAAGGTTATAGCAAATCTAATGAAAAAATAGAGCAAATCTACTTCCATGGAATTCAAGTATTTAAATCAGTTATCCAATCCAGATAGCATGATTAAATCATCAAAAAGCATGAAATAACATTTAACATCATGTAAAATGAATCATCAATCCATATATAAAACTTAAATCAGCTCAATATTCATATGGGTATAGGGATTCAAAGATCCCTTAAACATCTAACCACTACTCACAATCCATTACAGAGAAAAAGTTAAAGAAGAAAGAATAAACATAGAAGTTTATAGTTGAGATAAAACCCAATTGAATCCAATCTGCTTCTTCAAATCTCCAATGAAAGATGAGCTTAAGTCGAAAAGATTGAATCTAAACTCTATATATTGTAAATTCCAATAAAGTATTTGACTTATGGAAATACTAAAAACCCTAAAGATTAAGGAACAAAATAAATCTGAGAGAAAATAGATATGAAAATTGAGATCTTCTTGGCAAATAGAAATTCTGCTTTTTATTAGTCCTGAAGGGGTCATGGTGGTGAATGTTTTGTTACCACTGTGAGGTGTAGGTTTTCTATACTGGACTACAGGGGTCATAGTGGCAATGAAATGGTTGCCACCATGAGGTACTCTTTGATTTGATTCCGCCTTAAAAATTTTTAATGCCTCATTGTGGTAATGGATTTGTTTTGACCTTGAGGTGCTTTTAATTCCAATTCTACTCTAAAATGCCTTAAGTCACGGTTAGAAGGGTTTGGTGTTGACCGTAAGGTGGTGAAACTTTGCATTTTATCCAAATTTAAATAGGTCACGGTGGCAATGAAATGGTTGCCAATGTGAGGCACCTAATTTCTTTGCAATTGAACACAAAATAACACCAATTGCTATCAAAAGTGTATAAGAGATAGAATTAAGCTATTGTTAGAAAAATTTATTGAAAACAACCATGAACATATAGAAAATACAGAAAAAAATAAAATCATACTTAAAAAGGTTTAAAACTAGGCACTGAATTGGAGTTATCAAAATATCCCATACTTAAACTTTGCTTGCCCTCTAGCAAATGAGTTATCTGTATTCTTAAAAATTCAAACTCTAACTTAAAATAAGAGAATATTGACAAACTAAAATAACACTCAATAGAAAGCACTTAATGAAAAGCTTTACCAAAAAGACTAAAACTAATCTATATCAAATGATTTCTTTTATATGTGTGCTAGGCCAAAACAAATTTATTGCTGTTCAAAATAAAACTACTAGCACAATCCAGCATTCAAGAAAAAAAAGTAAAATAAAAAAAAGTTTGTGAAATGGTTTCACATTTGAAACTCAAAAAACCCATAGGCCTCTCCTTTAGCATGGAACCACACGGATCATCTCCACTAAACATATCAGGAAAAAAACAAGATCACTAGATCATACTTTAAGGTTGTAATGTAAGGCTAAGGTATTGGTTCCAAAGGATAGATCAAGTTAACAAACTAAGATTAGCCATACTACCCGTAATTTTCCACCTAACTTTCTAAAGTGAACAACGTTACCCTGTCATGATAACTTCATCCACAATTGCTAATAGACAAATCTCAAAAATCACTAAACAAGCTTAAGACATACATGAGAAGGAAGCATGAACTTTAAAACTCTCTTATTCTTAACTTGCTCAAATTCTAAGAATTTACAAACTTCCTCTTGATCGATAGATACCCTATAATTATTCTTTTCAATGAATAACTATCTCATTTTTTTAATATGAAAATAAAACAGTAAGGGATCAAAAATCTTTTCTTTTGTCATCATACTTGGTAGTATATTAAGATTCATAATTTTTGAACTTATAATACTCCAAATTTTAGAATTTTCATCAATTTCTGACACTTTAACCATTTAAGCACTAAATCCTTTCAATGCTCATAATGCAATAAGCTACCCAATCCTAAAGTGGCTTAATCTTTGATAGGGGAGGTAAAAGTATTTGCATTATATAGTGAATAAGAGAGTGCACAATAAAAATCATTCAAATGGTAATTGGCTCAACGGGGCTAGCAATAATAAAAATGTATATAGGTGGGATAAAAGTCATTTACAAGTGACTACCAAAGAAAGGTTGCCTAGTCCATATCCTAATCCTATATGAGTTGCAAATTCACTTTAAAGGGTGATGAGGAAGGTTCTAACTATCCTAAAATTCCTTTACTCGAAAGCTCTCACACACGAATTTTTCAAAGTTTTCACAAACATAGCCTAAAGTGCATAATGAATGAGAAATCAACAGATATATAACTAACTAAAACTAAATTGGAAAAGGATTCTCACTAAGTTGTACAACTACTTTCTTGCTAAATTAGGTTCTCTAAACAAATTGTTCACAATTTAAAGTTCAAAATAATTCAAATTAGGAACAAATAGAGGGCAAACTAGACTAAGAATGCTAAAAGAACACCAACTCAGCATAAAAATAAAAACAACAACTTAAAATAAAACAAAAGCAAACTAAAAGAAATTAAAGTAGGAATTACTAAAATAAACTACTAGAATTAAAAGCAAAAAAAATAAAATAAAGCAATAAATACAATTAAACTAAAGAAACAACTGAAATTAAAGACAAACTACAGAGTTCACTAACAACAAAAACTAAAGATAACTAAAAACACGTGATTTTTGGTTCAAAAGCTTAAACAGATTTTTAACAATTTAATCCCATCTTTTTTTTTTAAAAAAAAACCTATAAAACACTACATCTTCATAAAGCAAAAAGTTACTTCATCATTAACAAACAATTTCTTTTGCTTTGATCCCCTACCTGGCACTTCAAATCTTGCTATCCTTAGAAAGATGACAAAATTAAATAAAAAGTGATAGGGGACTGCCTGCAAACTCATATCATTAGCAGTGCCAATAGTGGTGGAAAGTGAACATCAAAGCGAGATGTTAAGGCAGTAAGGCATCTCATCATCTAGTTTAGCTGGGACTGAAATGCTTTTTGATTGGCTGCAATAGCATCTACTTGGTCACAGTGGTAACCACAACCTTGCCATCGTGACCCCAAAATTTTGCCAAAATTTTTAATTTTAAACAACACTTCAAATAACAAAATAGAATTTCAAAGCTACTTTAACAAGAGAATTGCCAACTAAAGATCATCAACCATAAACTTTTGAACCAAAATCATGCAAAAACTAAAAACTACAAAACTCAATCTAAATGCTAACTAAAGATCAGGGTTTAAAAGTAGTTCTACATTTAATAAGTCCGTAGATGGACTTTCATACTCAGTTAAGGCTCTGATAAAGTAATGATCTCTTAAGTCACTTCAAATCTTGATTTGACATATGGCTTCAAGTGATGTCCATTCACCTTGAACTCTTTCCCATTTCTTGGATGCTTCAAAGTCGCCAATCCAAATTCATTTGCATCCACCACCTCAAATGGTCCTTTGCACCTTGATTTTAACATTTCAAGAAACAATCTCAAGCGACTATCATAGAGCAATACCTTTATTCTAGACACAAATTCCTTCTACACTAGTTTCTTATCATGCCATTGCTTAGTTTTATCTTTATAACCCTTAGCATTGCTATAGGCCTGTAGGCAGAACACATCAAGTTCATTCACCTCTAGAAGATTTTCTCTCAGGCACTTTTTAGATCAAAATTTAGAAATTTAGTTGCCCAAAAAGCCTTATGCTCTAATTCAACAAGTAAATGACATGACTTGACATATAAAAGCCTAAATGAAGACATACTAATCAGTGTCTTAAAAGCAGTATGATAAGCCCATAATGTCTTATCTAACTATGACAACCAATCTTTCCTAGATGCGTTAATAGTTTTCTCTAAATTGCTTTTAACTCCTTATTGGAAACCTCTACTTGCCCATTCACTTGAGGATGGTAAGGTGTTGTTATTTTCTGCCTAAAACCAAATTGTTCCAACAATGCCTTAGATTGGTGGTTAACGAAATGTTTCCCAACATTACTAATAATGGCTCGAGGCATCCCGAATCTAGTAAAAATCTTCCTTCGTAAGAATTCTAGCACAACCTTTGAATCACAATTCATAATAGCTATAGCTGCTACCCATTTGCCTACACATTAAATAGTTACAATAATATATTCAAGTCCAAAGGAAATTGGTAATGGCCCCATGAAATCTATCCTCCAAACATCAAATAATTCAACTTCAATAATATTATTTAGGGGTATTTCATTTCTCTTAGAAATATTTTCTACTCGTTAGCATTTGTCATAACTCAAAATAAAGAATTTAACATTCTTAAACATGGTTGGCTAATAAAAACCTAATTAAAGAATCTTTACAACTGTTTGATTGGCACTATAATGTCTTTTGACTTCTCCTCAATGGCAGTCTTGCATAATTGGCTCTTATTTTTCTTTTGAGACACACCTCCGTAGCACTTGATCTGCACAAAGTTTAAAAAATTTGGGTCATCCCAAAAATAAAACCTTGTGTTTGCCTTTAATTTCTTCGATTGTTGCCATGTCAACTCCCTTAGAATAAAGCCCCTACAAGATAGTTAGTTATATTAGCAAACTAATCGTGAAAGAAGTTAGTAATCTCCCCTTTCTTAATATGTTCATGCTTTAAATGAGACAAGTGATCCGCAACAAAGTTCTCGGTAACCTTTTTATCCTTAATATCCAAGTCAAATTCTTGCAATAGTAACACCCATTGAATCAACCTTGGTTTTGATTCTTTCTTGACGAACAAATGCCTCAAAGCTATATGATGAGACCAAACAACTATTTTAGAACCAAAGAGATAAGAGCGGATTTTTTCAAAAGCAAAAGCTGTTACAAACAACTCATTCTCAGTTGTGGTGTAGTTGTGTAATGCCCTAAATTTTGCATATGTCATGTATGGTATGATGTAGGGTACAAATAATTATTTTAGGACAAATTTTAGAGCAGTCGGAGTTAAATAAGACAGGAAAATTGGAAAATGTGTAAAAGTTAAATGTGCTCGGGCTAAGAAAATTTAAGGATGGGTGACCTATCAGAAAGTTTGGATCAATACTGGATTATAAAAAGAGGTGTTAAATGGAGTCTAGAGATATAATTTGAGATGAAATTGAGTTTAAATAGGCATTTAAATCAGACAGCGAAGATTTTACTTGGTACCAAGGAAAGGATTGACCAAGGTTTAACTGAAATTTAAAAATAGCAAATGACTTCTAAAACTCATCAAAATTTTCAAATTTACTTAAAAGGTTATGTACAATATTTTAGTGTAAAAAATAAAATTTTCGACAGTTTTGTACTTTCAGGTTTTAGACCGACTGACTAGGCTATTGAAGCCAGAAGTATGATGAAAAGATATCAAAATTTGGTAAAATTTTAACCATATGTTTTTTGAGTATGCTAGTGGATACAGGGTAAAATTTTAGGACATTTTGACATAGGGAACAAAATTTCAATATTCAGGCTTTAAAATCGAGATTGGATTAATTAGAGGATCAAATTCAGTACTTTTGGTCACATAAGGACATGAAGGTCATTAAAATAAATTATGATCATGTGTTTGCATGCTTAGGATGTATGGATATGTATAAATGGAGGTAATGTTGCCAAGTGGCCTAACTTTAAACCATTAGATCAAATAATTAAAGAGTGAATCTTAACCCTTCCTTTTTACCACTAAAAGACAAGATATTAAAGAGGTGAAAAATCTAGGAATCATCCCAAAGATCCAAAATTTGGTCCCTTCTTCTCCATAAAATTTGAACCTAACTATCTTTCTCCCCTTCCATAATTTTTTTCTTCACACAAGCTCTTTCTCTCTAATTCCAAAGCTCAGCTTCCATCATTACACATATATAGAGAAGGATTTGCAGTAAGGAAGAGTCAAGAAATTAAGAAAATAAGGTAAGAAAAATTATACTTAATTTTATGGTTTTGAGTTTTAGTTAGAATTAATTTGGAAATTTTATATAAGGATAAAGAGAAGGATTAGGAAAGTATTGTAGTTGCTTTCATTTGCTTAAATTAGCAATTAAACATATTGATTTTTCTCTTTCATATTCGGCCAAAAGAAGGAAACTAAGGGGAAGGAGAAAGTAAGGAAGGCAAAGGCAAGGTGAAGTAGGAATGGGAGTATTTCAAGCTAATTAAAGGTAAGTGGATACAAACTACACCTTATTTCATTTAAAGTATGAATTTTAATGTGAAATTTATATTATGTAACTAAGCAAATATAAATAATAATGTGAAATAATTCAAGATTATATGGTGAAATGGTGAATTGATATGAAATAACCTTAAAATCAAGAAGAAATTAATTTATGAGTAACAAAAGGTGTGGAGGCTAAATTGGTTATTAGGTGGAATAATCGAATAATTCGATGATTATTGGTAAATTCTTGATAAATTGAGTAATAATGCAAGGAATGAATATATTGTGGTTGAATGGTGACTTAAATGATATGTAATTGTAATGATTATATGAAAATTATATTATATAACTATATTAAATCACATGTAGTAGTGAACTAAATTAAGATAACATAATTTAATTTTGAATTAAGTCATTAGAAATTCAAATTAGTGAAGAAATTAAATAAGAAGGGAAAAAATCAAAATGGATGAATTAGGTACCTTAGGGTACTTTAATGTATTTTGACTTTTAATTGAATATTTAATGATAATTAAACAAATTGAAATATAAGAATTCCAATAATAATAATAATAATAATAATAATAATAATAATAATAATAATAATAATAATAATAATAATAATAATAATAATAATAATAATAATGAGAGTGAAAAATGAGAAGAGTACCAAATTATGTAATAGACGCATAATAGTAAAAAGAAATAAAGTTTGAAAATTTTTATGTGAATTTGACATATTTGTTATATTTTGACTTAAAGTGGATAGTTAACTACATATGGTATGAATTTGAAGAAATAAAAATTTTGTAAGTGTGATTTAGTGTGTTGGCCGAATAGTGTAGATGTGATGAATAGCTTAAATTAATTGAATTTATATAATATTGAACATATATGAGATGAATATATAATTAACAAGCTTATATGAATGCAAATGAGGCATAAAATGATTAATTTGGTATGATAAAAATAAATAATAATAATAATAATAATGCAAAAATATAATGACATGTGATAATTCATATTACCCTTAGTGAATAATGGGTAATCAAGGATCCCAGGATAGAATGGCTAGCCATAGGGGCATTTACACCGCGGTATTAGTGTGATGTACAGTGAAATGTGATTTATTGCTTAGTTGGCTCATTATTTAGTGCCTTGGAGAACTGTATCATACCCTGGTTATACGATCACTCCAGGAGATTTGTGCAGTATGTGGGCTAGAGAACTGTATCATACCCTAGCCGTACGGTCACTCCAGTCTATTGGATTCGTCGTCCTACTTATCCAGTTCGAGAATTTTCACTGGTGACAACTAGGGGGAAAATGGTAATTTTACATGCAAACTAGGACAAAAGGGTAATTACAATAATTTAAATATCATAAATGTGAATAAATAATAAATAAAATGAAAAAAATGTGTTTAATAAGTCAGGAAAGGGTAGGTAAAATGATAATTACGTAAGAATGGAAATTTGGAATGCAAAATAAGAAAAAAAGGATATCATATAGTTAATTGGCTTAGAAAACAAATGAAAAATACAAAAAAATGTGCTAACAAGGGCAATATCGTAATTATATAAAAAATAAGGACCAAAAAGTAAATTATACAAAAAGGAAATATTACATGGAATTAAAAGAGCATAAAACTAGGAAATGTGATTAAATGACGTAAAGAGGATAAAAAGATGATTACGTGATAGAGGTGGGGTAAAATTGTAAATATCCTTTGCTATAGTGGATAAAGCAATTAAATTGAGTGAATAGGTGAAAAAAGGTAAAATCATAAATAAATGTAAGTGCAGTGATCAAACTATAATTTGCCATTTTGAGAAAATTTTGAGGGACCAAAATGTAATTTATACACTTAAATTTAATTAAAAGTCAAAAAAAGTCAAATTGGTCAAAGTTGAGATTAATTTGGGCAAAATAAAATAAAAGTCAAACCTAAGGATTGAAATAGAAATTTGCCAGCTAATTTGAACTGAGAAGGAAAAAGAAATTTACTTTATCAAAAATTAAAGTTAATTAGTGTAAAATAAAATAAAAAGAAACTATAAGGACCAAATTGAACTTTTCCATTGAAAAGGGAAAAGTAAGTGGAATTAATTATGGAAAAATGAGTACAAAGGAAATTAAGTCAAAAGGAAAAAATAAATAAAGTCAAATGTGATGAGCAAAAATTTAGGAATTTAATTATACTATGTCATTGAAGTATAAAACATATAAAAGTTGGTAAGGAAAGATTAAATATGAGAATTGAGTAAGAAAAGGGTGCCAAAATTTTAAATAACAGTGATTATGAGAAACTACAAATTCGGGGCCAAATGGTGAAATTTCGAAAATAAAATCGAATGAGAAGATAATTTTATAAATTATTCTATATAAAAGAATAATGGAAAAAATTTGATTGTAAAGTAAAGAATAAAATAAGTAACTGGAAATCAGTTAATAGGAACTAAAATTTAGAGTTGGACAAAAAAAGGCCAAAAGAGGAATCTGAGTAAATTAGTATAAATAAAGTAAATTATAATTGATTCAAGAGTTGAGAAAATTTAAGGATAAAGTTGTTACTCTTGAGAATTGAAATAAAATGAAAAGACATTTCAAATTAAGAAATATTAAAAAGGAAAAACTTGAGTGAATAGTAAATATGAGACAGAAATTATCAAAAAGACCAATTTGACGAAAATAAAAATTTAACTAATAGCTTAGCAACAGACAAAGCCTAAGTGACATATGGAGAAAAATAAATTAAAATTTAAAAACTACGTAAAAAGGCGAAAGGAAGGTAAAATAAAGAATGACTGAGTTAGGAGAAATTGAGAAAGACAATCTAATAAAGTATTATATAATCAATGAATAAAGGAATTTTATGTGGATACTAAAGTTAAATTAGATAATTAAAAATATGTAATAAGATAAATTTATGTTAATGAAATAAATTGTGATAAAAAGAAGATAAATAAAATAGTTATGTTAATGATATGAGAATTAGTAAAAAGTTAGGAAAAATATATGCATAAAAAGATATTGAATATGGATTAGTAATACTATTAAAGATTAAGTAACAAAAAAATGGAAAGGAAAAGAATATATATATATATATATACTACGAATAAAGCGGCAGTTTAATTAATATAGCTATATATATAATGAGTTAAATAAGGTAATAAACACAATTGAATAATAAATGAATTTAAATACAATTTATTTGAATGAAATCTTGTGTAGTTGTATCCACCGCTAGGCAACAATGTTGCTTAGCGTGCAATTTGTTGACTGTGCATAGGAACAGAGAATTTAGGGACGTGAAAAGGAAAGATCAAAAGTTATGTGCATAAAGATAGTTGGGATCGCATAAATTGAGACAGTACGATTTGTAATTAGTGTATGGTATTTAATAATTGCAGTTATTATTGTATAAATAAATAATGTTATGAATACTAGTATATGTGTATGCGAATGATATGTGAATGATTGAATATTAATTCTGTAAAATATTTGGAAATTATGGATTAGTGCAGGGTGTTACAAGTTGACTTGAACTCCCATTAGTGTATGACTTGCATAATATATCACATGAAATATCTCATCTTGTCTCTATCCTAATACAACTCCTATTACAAAATCTTTGGCATCACACATTAATTCAAATGGCATGCTCCAATCCAGAGAAACAATCATCGAAGCTAAAATCTATTTCTACTTTAATGTGTTAAAAACCTATAAACACTCACTAGAAAAATTGAATACATCATCTTTTACAAGAAAATTGGATAAAGGTTTGGCAATTTTCAAAAAATCTTTAATAAATAACTTATAAAATCTTGCATGTCCTAAAAAACACCTAATTCTTTTTACAGTAGTTTAAGGTGGGAGTTTTTCAATAACATCTATTTTTACTATATCTACCTCAATTCATTTCTCAGAAACCTTATACCCCAACACAATTCCCTTTCTAACCATAAAGTGATCATTTTCTTAATTCGGGATAAGGTTATTTCCTCATATCTCCCTAAAACCAATTCCAAGTTAGCTAGAAAAATCCTAAAGTCCTTCTTATAGATGGTAAAATAATCTATAAATACTTTCATGAAATTTTCAATGAAATCATAAAAGATGGCCATCATATACTGTTGAAACATAGTCGGTGTGTTGCAAAGGCCAAAGAGCATGCATCTATACACAAATGTACCATAAGGACAAGTATAGGTAGTCTTATTTTGGTCCTCTAGGGCAATTGGTATTTGTCAATACCCTGAATACCCATATAAAAATAATAAATTTGTTACTAGCTAATTGCTCTAACATTTGATCGATGAAAGGTAAGGGAAAATGGTCTTTTCGGGTAGCAATATTAGGTATTCTAAAATCTATGCATACTCTCGAAAACCGTAGCTGTATGAGTTGGAATAAGCTTATTTTGCTCATTTTCACTACTGTAATTCCCCTTTCTTTTGAACATACTGCACAGGACTTACCCAGCTACTATTAGAGATAGGATATATAATACTTAAGTCAAAAAGCTTGAGTACCTCTTTCTTCACCACCTCTTGCATCACTAGATTAAGTTGCCATTGAGGTTGATCCATTGGCTTGAAATTTTTCTCCATTGGTATCCAGTGTATACAATAGCTTGGAATAATCCCTTTCAAATCATAAGTCTTCCATCCAATTGCATTCTTTTGTTTCTTCAACATAACAATTAATAGCTCCTTCTCCAAATATATCAAAAAAGAAGACATAATTACTAGTTTATCATTATCTTCTATAAATATGTATTTCAAATGAAAAGTCAAGGTTTTAAGTTAAGCTGTGATTCATCCTTATGAATTTCTATAATTTCTTTCTCATTCACTCCCTTGCTCTATAGCAACTACTACCTCTCTCTACTTTCTTTAACAAATCATCCTCAATAGGATGCATTAAACACAAGTTCAATGGATCATCTAAAAAAGTCTTCTCTTGATTTTCCTCCATACAGTTTTTCACTTCATCCATAAAAAAATAGACTCATCTAATTTATATGATGGATGTCTTATAGCTTTGTTCATGTTTACCACTAGCTTTTCATTATTAAACCATAGGGTTACCTTTTGGCCATGAATATCAATTAATGATTTCACTATATTCAAAATTAACCTCCTTATAATCAGTGTTACCTTTTTGTCCTCCTTCATTTCCATAATCATAAAGTCTATAGGAAAAATAAACTTTTCCACTTTTACTAACAAAATCCTTTATTGCTTCTTTCAGTTTTCTTGCCGACCTATTAGCCAATTGAAGCCTCATACCTATCTCCCTTAGATCTCCAAGGTTCTATTTCCTACACATTGAGTAAGGTATTACATTAATGCTAGCTCCTAAGTCACAAACCATTGCTTATAAAATGTTCACCTATCTCTCAAAGCAAGGTAAAGCTACTAGGGTCTTCTAATTTCTTAAGAATTTTATTCATGCTAATGGCACTACAATTTTTAGTAAGTTTCACAGTTCCACACCCCTCTAATTTCTTCTTATTAGAACAAAGTTTTTTCATAAACTTAGCATAATTAGGCATGTGAGCTAAAGCCTTAGCAAATGGCAAATTAATGTGTAATTTCTTAAACAACTTTAAAAATCTAGCCAATTGCTCATTTTTCTTTTCTTTTTTAGTTATAGCAGGAATTGGAAACTTATTAGTATCAAGATCATCTACATTGGAATCAACAATATTCTTACCCTTATTAATAATTAGAGTATCTACATTTACCTTTACCCTTTAGTCAAAGGCACTTACCTTCCATGTCAGCTCCTCTACATTTAAAGATGAAGGTGAAGATGACTTACCTTATTCCTCTCCATAAGCTACCTCCATACCACTCCTCAATGTGATCTTCTTGGCCTCTTCTTTGGGATTCCTATCTACATTGGAAGGAAAAGTGCAAAGTTGCCTATTTGAGATTGAGTTGGCAAGTTAGTCCAATTGTGTCTCTAAATTCCTCGTGGAAGCATTTTGGTTATGATTCCACTGCTCCTATGACTTCCACCTCATCTCTTGAATAGCCATAAACTATTGCTAACTATTAATAAAATTAGCGAATATATCTTCAAGATTTGGCTTTTTCTCTTGCATAGGTGGTCGTGGCTAAAATCCAAGTTAATGATATGCTTGGTTTTGATTGGCATTCTAAGTTTGATGTTGTGGTGGTGGGTATGGTGTTTGGAAATGTGTGTTTGCTTATGGATGGTAAGCTTGACTTGTTAGTGAAAGCCCTAGCCCCAATGCATTGTTATAAAAACACTCAAATTATTAAATGAAGCATTTGTTTTATCTATTGTATTCCTGTGTATATCAAGTGATAAAACTATTCAAGAATATTGTTTCAATTTAAGTTATCATGTGTGAGGCACATGGTTGTAAGATCTTGAAACATTTAAGATTTCATTCTAAATATCCCTAGTCAGTCATTATTATGGGAATAACAAATGAATTAAGACTATTATGCTCTCTCTGATAAGTTGAGTTCTGTCTTACGAATCATAAGGACTAGAGTGTCAATCAGAGATCATAGATACATATTTACAATATGGTATCTGGATTTGATTCGCTCATGAGAATACTATATGGTACAAGTTATAAGTGTTTCTCAATTGCAAGTTTTGCATTAGAGTTCTTAGACCTAAAATCTCTATGAAACTCTTTATGAATTACTGTGTACTTTGACATACACCTAATGTGCTCATAACAGAGTGACACGTATGAGTATGCTTGGGCATGCACTAATTCATGTTAGAAGGCATTAGAAAAGTAAAGGGATTACCCTTCTCGATGAGAGAAAAGATATCACCGGCCAGTTGATTAGTGAATTGAGAAGTGTATGGCCATATCGAGATGAAATAATGAGTAGTCATTATTTATCTGAGAGTTTAGTGTCACTGGAATATCAAGAAAAGAATTAGTATATGTATAAGGATGACTAGTTTCATGCCTTATATTAATTCTGATATTTATGGGTAAGGGACTATGCAAAATTGCATTAGGTCACTAAATGCCATTTGTATTTTCATTTAATTTGAAATGCTATAATACCTTACTAGAGAATATATATAGCCTATGGATTATTTATTAATCCATTGCTAATATTAAATATACTTATAGGATCGTATACAAAGCATTGGGCCTAAAATATTATATAAAGTATTGGGCATTAATTTGGGCTTTTAACTAAAGTCAAAATAATAAGGTTAATGGGTAATTAAATTGCTAAATGGATTTTAGTCCATGAGAGAGTGAAAAATGGCAAAAGAATGGATAATAATAAATATTTATTTATCTTTAGATAATTAATTATTTATTTATCTTTAGATAAATAAGTTATTTGAGTTTAAATCCTAATGAATTTGAATCAAAATAAAACACTTGATTAGAAAGAGATAGAGGCTGAAATTACTACCTAAAACCTAGTAGATTTCAGCATCCAAAAGAAACCCTAGCTAAGTGATATATATTGATTAAATAAATTTGCATTTTTAAGTTTTTCTCTCTCATTGCCGTTTTTCACAAGGGAAAGAATTCTTTCTTCTTTTCTTGTGTTTTGGGAAACCATTGAAAACCCTAGGAAGAACAAGATCAAATCTTGTGTCTTTATACCATACCCATTGCCGAATACAAATCATAGAGCTAGCGCTCTCATTTTAGGCTGACTTTGCAAGTGTGTGTGTGAATATAGAGTGGTGTGACATGAAAGGTAGCACCTTTGGCATTGGTGATTTAATTCAAGGGTATATAGGTTTATCTCATATACTGGTCATTGCAAAAAATCAAGTTTTGAAGTGCATTCAAAGAAGTAAGTTCAATCAAAATCCTAAAATTGCATGTTTTTGATTCTATGTCATTATTGCATGGCTTGTATGATCAAAAATTTTATTTTTCCGCTTCATGATCATTGTATTTATGCCATGTGATATCCCTTCAGTGGTATCTGAGCCTAATCATGTTTGTTTTAGTGCCTTGGATGCGTTACTATGTGATTAAAATTCGTTTTTGCATGAAACGTGATGCTGAAATTTTCTATTTTGAGTTTCTTGCATTAGTTAAGTGTAAAAACGATTTTAAATAGTTAATTGGCTATTATTACATGTTAATATACTATCCTAAGATGTTTTTAGACATTTTCATGGTCTGTTTTAAATATATATACCTGATTGAACACGTTAATCATGAAACTAGGTGCTTGTTTGCATGATATGAGTTTTAACTAGCTATTTTCTCTCTATAAAATGTAAAACGTGTTGGGCATGTTTGTAAATGATTTTAGAATATTAATAACAGGTCTAGACATGTTTTAAAAATGGTTTTGGTTCTGGTCTATGACAATTTAATTGGTTAATTTACAAATCACTTAAAACAATGACTAGTTTGTGTTTGTTGTATGTTTAATCAACATTGTTTGTTTTGTTTTGATTAAAATGGAAAAAACAAATTTATATCATATCTGAAAAGAACCTTAATTCAATGTTTATGACCTTATTTAAGTTATTAAATGGCTCATAAAATCATTTTAAGTGTTTGTGCATCGTTTATGGCATTATATGAGCATTAAACAACTAGTTTCATGTTGTTTGTTTGTTTTGTTATCAATGCCAAATGTGTTATACGTTCTTCATGAATTTTTATGTTTTGGTTCATGTTAGCTCATATTATTTTTATTTTTAATGTTTATGAGTTGTATGATAGGATATTAAAAATGTCAAAATTGGAAATTACACTAGAGTTGATTTATAGAACAAATCTAACTAGTTTGTGTTTTGGGTTTTTAAGAGAGCTTATTCAATAAGTGGATTTAGTCCATTGGGCTTCGGCCCAGGCTTATCATAGGGTTTTCTCTTAAAAGTACAAGTTTACAATTTTCATTAATGGACTGGGCTTAATTAATTAAAATTGGACTTTATTTTATCCATGAATGTTATTTACATTTTTTTGTTTGCTTTGTGTGATGAATGAATATGCAAGGTGCATTCATGAGCCCTGGGTTATGTAATTAAATATGGCCCACTGCCATTAATGATTATTGTAAAAGTTTCATTTATTTCTTAGTATAGTATTTATTTGAAGACTTTTTAAATCAAGACGAAGCCCACTGGAGTGGAGAGGCCAAACTTAAAGATTCATATGTAATAGTATAGAATCTTAGTTGTAGGTTTTTAGACCCATGTTTGTCACGTTTTACTTTACACACTTATACATATACATGCTATGAATGGATGACAAAGCATATGCCATGAAAGTCATAATAAAATGAATCCCTAAAATAGTAAGTCATGAAGTTGCCTTCCTAATTTGAAACATGTTAAGGCATTGATCATTTGTCATGTAGACTAGAAGTCCTAGATGTGCTTGATCATCTTTGTGAGGCATGGGTTGTGAATGTAGGTTGGACTTAACATGGAAAGGGATGCCTGAACCTAGGCAACGAATAAATGGGTCTATGTTATAACATCTTAAGATGTTAGCCTATTTGATCCAAGAGTCATATATGAGATATGATTGGAGTTTTCCTACCTAAGTAACTTAACTCTTTAGGTGTACAAGCTCAGCTTGACTAATGAATTTTTGTGAAAAGTGGATCTTGGCCCATATTAAATCACTAACGCGAATTATTTAAAGAGATATTAATTTGGTTTGTGGGATTATATTAAGACCTCATTTAATCTTGCTAAGTTTATAAATTTTTGTAGATTGAAAAATGGCTTTTTCAAACAACAACTTTTCATTACGATCGGTCCTAGAAAAGGACAAATTGAATGGCACCAATTTCATTGACTGGACTCAAAACTTGAGAATTATTCTTAAGCAAGAGAAGAAGTCGTATGTTTTGATGAACCTTTGCATACTAGGAATTCCTCTGCAGTTTAAAGGGAAACCTTTGAGATTAAGAAGAGTGACTCGAACGATGTAACCTGTCTAATGATAGCCACTATGGTGCCCAATTTGCAAAAGCAATTCATGGACCAAGAGGCCTATGCGATCATAGTGCACCTCAATGAGATGTTCCAAGAGCAAGCTCGTCATGAGAGGTTTGTGACAACAAAGGCCTTGATTTCTTGTAAGATGACTGTGGGTACTCCTATTAGTACCCATATACTCAAGATGAAATGGTATTTTGATACTCTTGAGAAGCTTGAGGTACAAGTCCCAAGAGAGTTGGCCACTGACTTGATCTTAGGGTCATTACCTGATGATTATGATCTATTTTTTTTTATGAATTATAACATGCATGCAATGAACAAGATAGTCACTAAGCTTTATAGGATGCTTAAGAATGCTGAAGAGAACATTCAAAAGACCAATCCCGTACTTATGGTTCAAGAAGGCATTAAAAAGGGACCCACGAAGGGAAAGGAAAAAGGTAAGGCAAAACCCAAGAATAACCAGGCATGGCCTAAGTCCAGTGGGAGTGCGCCTCAAGCCATACCCAAGCCCAAGGCACAAAAACTCAAGGAGAGTGAGAGCACATGCTTCCATTGCAACAAGTTAGGGCGTTGGAGGAAGAACTACACTCTCTTTAAGGAAGAACAAAAGAAGAATGGAGCAAGGCATCCAGCTCTGGTATTTTTTTTGTTGAAATTAACCTTTCTATTTCGACCACTTGGGTATTGGATACCGGTTGTGGTTCTCACATTTGTTCAAATGTGTAGGGGCTAAGAAATAGACGGGTACTAGGGAAGAGTGAAGTGGACCTCCTTGTAGGGAATCGAGCACGAGTTGAGGCCATGGAGATAGGCGACTTTTGACTCACTTTACCTTCTTGATTATGTTTAAATTTAATGAATTCTTATTTTGTGCCTGCTATGAGTAGAAACATTATTTTAGTTTCATGTTTGGATTTGGATGGATTTGACTTTGTTATTAATAATGGCAATATTCATTTTCATTGACAAGGCATTTTATATGGTATTGCTATGTTACAAAATGGCCTTTATATCCTTGATCTATAAAACAGAGAGTCCATATACAACATTAATACGAAGAGGGTTAAATAAAATGAATTGAACCCTACTTACTTTTAGCATTGTTGTTTAGGACATGCAAATGAAAAATGCATTTCAAGACTCCACACATCTGGAGTGTTTGGGTCATTCGATTTAGAATCTTATGACACATGCGAGCCATGTTTGCATGGAAAAATGACAAAAAGTCCTTTTAACAAGAAAGGCAAGAGGACTAGTGACTTATTGGGAATAATACACACCGATGTATGTGGACCATTAAGTACATAGGCTAGAAGTGGTTTTAGTTACTTTGTAATGTTCACAGATGACTTTAGTAGATATGGCTATATCTATCTAATAAAGCACAAGTCTGAAACTTTTGAAAAATTCAAAGAGTTTAAGAACAAAGTAGAAAACCAACTTGGCAAAAGTATAAAAGCCATTCGATTAGATCAAGGTGACGAATAATTAAGCCAAGAGTTTGACATGAACGGATATCTAATGGCATATACATGATGATCGCACAACGGAAAATTTAAAATTCAGATCATACATGCCATGCAATATACAACAAAGAATCGAATCATGCAATTTTAGGGTTTTGAAAAACTCACAACTTTGGATGCACTTCAAAACTTGATTTTGATGATGACAAGCAAATAAGATGGACTTATATGCCGATCTTGATCACCAATACCAAAAGAGCTTCCTTTCTGCCACTTCTCTTTATGCTCACACGCACACTTGCAAGGAAGGCTTAAAACCGAGAGTGCTAGCTCTATGTTTGTGTATTCAGCAATGGGAATGGTTTGAAGCCACAAGATCTGATCTTGTTCTTCTTTTAGGTTGCTATTGCTGCCCAAGAACACAAGAGATGAAGAAAGAGTTCTTTCTCTTGAGAGTGGCAGTACTAGAGAGAGAATTGTCACCTTTGGTCAAAAAATAGAATTAATCAATTTATATCATTAATTTAGGAAAGAAGTGAATGCCAAAATTCCCTTAGAATTAGGAATATTTTTAGCCTCCATCACTTCCTAATTAAGCCATTTAAATTGATTCAAATCCTATTAGCTTTAAATTCAAATGAATTTAAAATGGTATAAGACATTTAATCAAAATCCATCACTTAATTAGGGATTGTGCACATGCTGAAATTCACTAGGATATTCCTTTGAATTTCGACTACACTCTATCCTAATTAGGTGTTTTATTTTGATTCAAATGCTATTAGGATTTAAAACTCAATTACTTTAATTGATCCAAGATAATTAATTAATTGAAATTAAACCTTGTGGGCTGAATTTCTCTCTCTCATGGACCAAGGTCCATTAAGAAATTTTAATACCCATTACATACATTAATTTGAATTTAAATAAAAGCCCAAATTGATGCCCAATACACTATTTAAATATTTTAAGCCTAATGCTTTGTGTGCAATCCTATAGGTCCATTTAATATTGGCAATGGATTAATAAATAATCCAAAGGCTATATATATTCTCTAGCAAGATATTATAGCATTCCAAATTAAATGAAACTGCAAATGGCATTTAGTGACCTAATGCAATTTTATATAGTCCCTTACCCATATATATCATAATTAATATAAGGCATGGAACTAGTCATCCTTATATATACTAATTCCTTTCTTGATATTCCAGTGACACCGAACTCTCATATAAATAATGATTACTCATTATTTCATCTCGGTATGGCCATACACTTTTCAGTTCACTGATCAAGTGGCCGATGATATTTTCTCTCTTATCAAGAGGGGTAATCCCTTTACTTCTCTCATGCTCTCTAACATGAATTAGTGCATGCACAATCATACCCATACTTGTCACCCTGATATGAGTATGTTATGTGTATGTAAAAGTACACAGTAATTCATAAAGAGATTCATAGAGATTTTTGGTCTAAGAACTCCGATGTAAAACTTGCATATGAGAAACACTTATGACTTGTACCATGTAGTATTCTCATGAATAGATCGAATCCAGATACCATGTTCTAAACATGTATCTATGATCTCTGATTGACACACTTGTCCTTATGATCCGTAAGACAAAACTCAACTTATCAGAGAGAGCATACTAGTCTTAATTTAATTGTTATTGCCATAACAATGACTGACTAGGGATATTTAGAATGAAGTCTCAATTGTTTCAAGGTCTTACAACCATGTGCCTCACACATGATAACTTAAACTGAAATAATATTCTTGGATAGTTCTATCAATTGATATGCACATGAATACAATAGATAAAACAAAATTCCTCATTTATTAACTTAAGTGTTTTATAACAATGAATTGGGCTAGGGCTTACACTAACATGACTGTCATCTAAAGGAGTGTGGAATTATTTCAAAGCTCACTCCTCCTGAAACACAACAATGGAATGGTGTGTCCAAAAGGAGAAATCAAACTCTATTAGACATGGTTCGATCAATGATTAGTCAAGCTAATCTTTCTGTCTCTTTATGGATTTATACGTTAGAAATTGTTGCGTTGCTACTGAACCGTACTCTAACTAAATCAGTTGAGAAGAAACCATACAAGGTATGGACTGGGAAAGTGCCCAATATATTGTTTCTCAGGACTTGGAGCTATGAAACATATGTTAAGAAATTAACATCTGACAAGCTAGAGTCCAAATCTACTATCAGCTTGTTTGTGGGTTATCTCAAGAAACAAAGGGATACTACTTTTACTCACAAGACGAGAACAAAGTGTTTTTTACTCACAAAGATATTTTCTTAGAAAAGGAATTTCTTCTCAAGAATGACAGTGGAGCAAAGTAGAACTTGAAAAAATTCAAATGCCACAAACTTTTGTAGAGGATGAGTTGGAAATGAGATCAAGTTCACAACCGGTTATGGAATAAGAACTCATTGCACAAGAACCTAAAAGTTCCGGTAGGGTACGATGAGAGATTAAGAGATATGGATTTCTAATCATCAGTTGTGACACTATTGAGTTAGTGGATCGTAATGTTAGAGAGTATGCCCTAGAGGCCATATAAAAGGGATGAATTCCATATGTATGAATTTTATATTCTTAATAAAAGGCATCATTCATTTATTAATGCTATGTTTAAATACATGAGTTTGTAAATCTCAAATTAATAAATGAAGTCCTTGATATTATAAACACAGTGCAAAGGCAATAATGAAAGTGTTCATGCTATGAGATGTCTATTGCATGCAAATGTGTTAATATCTAAATATCCCGAGTCATAGAATTAACAAGATAGGATATTATTAATTCGGACAGACTAGCACATGTTATGCTTCTTGAATGGTTCAAGCAATGGTTCTCATAACTGTGATTATAGAAGATAATCAAAGCTAACATATGGATGCTTGTTAGAAGAACAAGTTCATTGGAGACCTACAAAGAGAATCCTCATATGGATATTAAATATATATCAGTGAGGAATCTCTTCATAGCGGCTGTGCAAGTATCCTTAGACTTGAGATCACCAAGGTTATCTTAAGTAGCAAATGGTATACTCTGACTCCATAACTGATTACTTCCAACTGGAGGTGAATATAGCTAGGAGGTTAGGTATATCATGACCTACTTAAAGTTAGTTGAGTGTTCAATAAAGAATTTACCATCCCAGATTTATTTGGGGAAGTTATCTCACATGATTCTATAATTGTCTTGTTCAGAGAATCTCTAGCTAGAGTAATATGCCAAGATGGATAGAGATCCATGAAGGGCATTTTGGGAAAAATGGTTAAATTAATAGAACATATATAATTAGATTTATATGAGTTGACAGTAATCCATACTCAGAATCTAATTGAGATAAGAGTGGTGAAAGGAGTAATTGCATAGTAACTATTTCTATGGAAGGGTATAGTCAAACCATTTGACTTTCTTGACATTTGGGTAGTCATGATGCCTAGCTAGAGGCTGCTCATGACTTGTATAATGGTGTATCATAAATATCAATCGGGATTGAGGAAATGATTTAAAGAAGTTTAAATCATGTGAGTTTTGAATAGAACTCACAATTACATTTTATACTGCCAATATGGATAGGAACCCAATAGGTCACACACATATATAGAAAAGGATAAAATGATAAAATGACCAGGATAATAATATTTGATATTATTATGGGAATAGATAAGTGAATAAGAGAATAATTAATTAAAGACTTTAATTAATTATGATCAAGTAAAATTGTTCACAGAACTTTTTAGAAATGTTTTGTAAAATGGACCTAATTGAAATAATGTATTTCATAATTAATTATTAATTGGACTATAATTATTATAGGGCTGATATAATAATTAATAGATCCATTAGAGAAATTTAAAAAGGCCCAAAGAAGTGAAGTTGGCACAGAAACCCTATAGAGGAAGGATTTCACGCCACCTCCTGGTAAAAGGCCTTAGAGGCCTAAATCTTGGACTAAAATGAATTAAATATATTTCATAAGTGTTATGGAGCCTATATATTTAATTTGGATGGATTTGGAATTCATTTGGGTAATTAAATCCAAGTATATGCATAAAGGGCCTAGTTTATAGGTTTTGTTCATAGACTTTTGTGAAAGGGCTTAAATTGGATTTAATTGAGCCCAAATAAATTATTAATAATTTCAAAATCCCAATTAATATTTATCTAGAAATTTTATAGAGCCCAATCCTATTATGAATTTAGATTTTTAACCTAACTATAAAAATCCAAGTGATAGGGTTTTAGGGTAAGAGTGATCAATTAAGAGAAAACAAGTTTCTCTCATTTTCTCTCAACCCTAGCCACCACCCCTTGCTAGCATCAAGGGGATTTTGGCTAGCCCCTTGTTTCGTCTATTTTTGGTTAATTTAATCATTCTCTAGTGTGGATTACTCATTGGAGGTATTCGATTTTCGACATTGTGGTTTGCGACAACTCGGTGAGAAGGAAAATCAACTGTTCAACAAAATTAAAGGTGATTTTTCTTATTTCCATTAATATGTATATTGTAAATTCAAGGCAAGATCAGATCTATTGGTTAAAAATTTTAAAATTCTGCTTATGTATAAGATGTATGTAATCGATAAACTCCAACATGGTATCAGAGCCTCAGTTTTGCCATGAATCTACAATTTTATATTTTTCTGTGGAATAGTTTTTGTTTTTGAGTTATTTATTTCATGAAATTTAAAATATTAGATTTGATTGTTCATGAATGAGAAATATTGATTTTTGGATATAAGTGATCAAATATATAAACCAAAAAATAAAAACGATTCTTTTGAGAAAAGAATCATAGAGCATGACGTGAATGGCTTTTATTTTTCAATAATGTTTAGGGGCTATTCTAAATTAATTTTTTTATTGATCCACTCTAAGATTATTTTGATGATAATTTATGTATTTAATATATGATATTAAGCCATAGGATCAAACAAAATTAAAATCAAACAAGTTTTGCATGAAAATTAGTTTAGTCAAAAAGTTCGATAAATTGGTGTTCTTCGTGTGTTCTTGGTATGTTCTTGGTGTGTTCATGTTTAGAACAATTTTTAATCTTTTAAATCTGATATATCTGATATATTAATGTCTTTTTAATTAATTGTATTAATTAAAATGGGCCTTAAATTAATTGGATTAATTTTAATTCATTAAAACCACTTAATGGGCTTAATTATATTTACGGACTTGATTTAAATTATTGAATGACTTGGGGTCCCAAGGAACTGATTTAAATTAAATATTATAAACTATAATTAAGTTTATTAATGGGTTTTAAGGATTGGAGTGGGCTTGGCTCATTCCAAAAGGCCCAAATGGTCCAATAGACACAAAATTGTTTGTGTGTGAACACATTTAGGGTTTAATTTTGTGAGTTTCGGCCCACCCTTTATCTTAAGTCCAAAATTGATTCTTTTAATTATTTAATATGATTAATTAATTAAATAATCAATTAATAATTAATTATTAATCAATTGGATTGATTATTAAGGCAAGAACACATGCATGCAAAAAGATTTCCTAAAATGGAAGTTTCCAAAATGGAAAAAGTTTCCTAATTTGACCACATTATTAAATTAACTCAAAAGTATGTTTCAAGAGTTGAAATAAAGTTAGTAATCCATTATATGTTTTATTTTATGCATTAGATATGCATATAAGGGTGTATGATTGGCATGATTGATAGTTATGGACAAAGGCCCAATGTGATTGAGCATAATGCATCTTTTGGTCCAATAAGGACTTTCATGTCCCGACCACTTATTTTTGGTTTTTTATTTCTTTTTAAAATTGTAATATGTAATTAGTTTACTTAAATTAGAATTAGAGATGGAGATGGAGACCACTATTAAGGAGCAAGATATGCTGGATGGAGATCAAATAAGTTTGAAGATAATGTAATTATTTTTACTTGTTTGAATCATGCATACTACCTAGGTGTGACCTTTTGATTTCCTTTCTGGCTCGGGGAAATCAATGTAGTAAAGTCCATAACTATACTATATTTGTATGCTTATATTTATGTGATAGATATAGGATGCATATCAATGTATGCTAACCATGTATGATGAGACTTAATTAACTAAAATCCCTCATACTAATACTAAGGTATATAAGCCTTTCATTAATTTGAAGAGAACTAGAGTTCTTTATAGTGTGGGTTGTTGACCACAGTCAAGCTCACATTATATCGAATATGTTTAAATCTAATTAAATGGGTCATCTTACCTAGCCCATTAACTTGTTGACCACAGTCAAGGTTAATGTTTCTAAAGGAAAGATTAGGGAATGCATATATGATATGCATGTATCAAGAGTTGATAACCTAATGATCCAATAGTTATGTGGAGACATAATTGGTATAGAGATACCTACCTTTAAAGGGTATGGAATTTGACTTGTTGACCACAGTCAAGGTCAAATTACATATCAAGGATTGGATATTGGCCCACTAAGAAAACCATTGGGTTTTCTCGGATTAAATAGTAAGGGCTATTGATTCGCAATAAAATAGTGGGAGTAAATGGATTAATTAAAGACTTAATTAATGCATACATATATGTTAACATACTCTCATATGTTTTCTTTTTCACATCTAGGTCATCATCATGAACACATTAAACATTAATATACGATCAATCTTGGATAACAAACTGGTTGGCAACAACTATTCTAACTAGATCGGGCAAGTGAGAATTGTTCTCAGAGCTGAAAAGATCCATTATGTCTTAGATAAAGATCCACCACCACTTCCATCAGATGATGCCATTGATGAGATCAAGGGCACTTATCAAAAATATATGGAGGATAGTGAAGCAGCAGCATGTCTGATGCTGGGTGTTATGTTCTCGAAGCTTTAGAAGCAACATAAGATGATGGATGCTAGCATCATCATTTTGCATTTAAAGGAGCTTTATTCTTCTCAGGCTAGAACTGAGCAATATGAGATTGCTTGAGCTCTATTTAGCTACAAAATGGTGGAAGGCACTTCGGCTATTACTCATGCATTAAAGATGTATAAGTATATTGAGCATTTGAGTAGACTTGGCTATGTAATGGATAATGATCTATATATAGATTTAATCTTGTACTCGTTGGCTCTAAGTTATGCACCTTTCATGCTTTAACTTCAACATGAACAAGATCTAAGTATTCATTCCTGAGTTAATCAACATGCTCAAAATAGCTGATGGATCCTTCAAGAAGGATCCAAAAAGTGTCATGGTTGTCACTTCTACTAAAGGCAAGAAGTAGAAGAAGAAGATAACCAAGGCGCAGCCAAAGAATGGTGGGATCTCCATGAAAAAGGTTGCTAAGAAAGAGAATCTTAAAGGAACTTGCTTCCATTGTGGAAACGATGATCATTGGAAGCATAACTGCAAGGCCTATCTAGATTCTCTCAAGGAGAAGAAGCAAGCTGATGCTTCTACTTCAGGTATTCATATGATTGAAATTAATACTTATTCTATTGCTTCAAAACAATATTGGGTATTAGATATCGGATGTGGATCTCATTTGTGTAATGATCTACAAGGGCTTAGAAGCTTTAGAAGAGTTGGAAAGGCAAAAATATGTCTACAGTCAGCTACTGGACAAAACATCTCTACAACAGTTATGGGGACTTACCATTTGCCTCTTCTAAGTGGATTAATTCTAGAATTAAATAATTGTTATTATGTTCCAGCTTTATCCAAAAGTATTATTTCTTTTAGTCGTTTATTGAACGATTATGACATTTCTTTAAAGGACAAGTGTTGTTACATTTTTAAGAACAATATATTTTATGCAAAAGCTATCATTGAGAATGGTATATTTGTTCTTGATTTAATTAAAGAAGTGCATAATATGGATACCAAGAGAATGAAACAAAATAATCTAAATACCTCAAACTTATGGCATTGTCGTTTAGGACATATAAATGAGAAACGCATGACCAAATTATAAAAGTCAGGTGATTTGGGATCATTTGATTATGAATCATTTGATATATGTGAATCTTGTTTATTGGGAAAAATGGCAAAAGCTCCCTTTATTGATAAAGGAGAACGAGCTAAAATGGTTTTGGACTTAATACATTCAGATTTATGTGGTCTAATGACTTACACATGCCAGAGGAGGTTACTCCTACTTCATTACTTTCATAGATGATTATTCCAGGTTTGGATATATCTATCTAATGAAATATAAATCAGAAGCATTTGAAAAGTTCAAAGAATTCAGAAATGAAGTAGAGGAGCAACTTGGCAAGAGTATTAAGAAACTTAGATCAGATCGAGGTGGAGAATACTTAAGTCAAGAATTTCAAGATTATTATAGAGATAATGGGATTTTATCTCAATGGACTCCACCATATACACCACAACATAATGGTGTATTTGAAAGGAGAAATCGAACACTATTAGATATGGTTCGATCCATGATGAGCCGAGCAAACTTGCCTAAGTCATTTTGGGAATATGCACTAGAAACTGCTGTTTATGTGTTAAATAGAGTTCCTAGTAAATTGGTTGATGTTACTCCATATGAGATGTGAAATAACAAGAAACCCGCACTTTCTCATATGAAAGTATGGGGTTGTCCTGATTATGTGAAGAGGATAGTGTCAGACAAACTAGATGTTAAGTCTAACAAATGTTTATTTGTGGGATATCCAAAAGAAACGTTTGGATATTATTTCTACCATCCCTTAGAACAAAAGGTGTTTGTTTCAAGGTATGTTGTCTTCTTGGAAAGAGAATTTCTCCTACGAAAGGACACTGGGAGTAAAATTGAACTTGGTGAAGTTCAAGACCCACAAATAGAAGTAGATCAACCGATCGAACTTGAGACTGAGTCTCATAATGATGAGATTACAGTTGAACCTGATTATACATAAAATCCTAGAAGAACTACTAGGATACATTCTACTCCTATGAGATATAGATTTCACATTGATTCGGATAGAGGCATAATTGTAGTAGAGGACAGTGAGCCTACAAGCTATCAAGAAGTTTTGAACAATTTAGAATGTAATTTATGGTTTAAGGCTATGCAGTCTGAAATGGACTCCATGTATGAGAATAAAGTATGGACTTTAACTCAACCACCTGAAGGAATAAAACCCATAGGGTGCAAATGGGTCTTCAAAAAGAAGACCGACATGAAAGGTAATATAGTTACCTATAAAGCTCACTTAGTAGCAAAAGGCAATCGTCAAAAAGAAGGTATTGACTATGATGAAACCTTTTCTCCTGTAGCGTTGCTTAAGTCTATAAGAATACTTTTAGCCATTGCAGCTCATTATGATTATGAGATTTGGCAAATGGATGTGAAGACGGCTTTCCTAAATGGAAATCTAACTGAAGATGTGTATATGACACAACCAGAAGGGTTCACATCAGGAAATGGCGAAAAGGTATGCAAGCTTCAAAGATCTATTTATGGATTGAAGCAAGCCTCTAGGAGTTGGAACATACGATTTAATGAGACAATCAAAGAGTTTGGTTTCTCACAGAATGAAGATGAACCTTGTGTATATAAAAGTGTCAGTGGGAGTGCAATTGTCTTCCTAGTTCTATATGTGGATGACATATTGATCATGGGAAACGACATTTATCTTCTCCAATCTGTTAAAATATGGTTATCCAAGCAATTCTCCATGAAAGACCTTAAAGAAGCATCCTATATTCTAGGAATAAAGATCTATAAAGATAGATCCAATAGGTTTCTAGGTCTTTCTCAAAGTACATATATAGATAAAGTATTGAAGAGGTTCAATATAGATCTCTCTAAGAAAGGTTTTATACCAATGGTGCATGGAAAACACATTTCTAAGTCTATGTATCCGCCGGCACTAAAGGATAGAGAGAGCATGAATAGAATACCATATGCATCGACAATTGGTTCTATCATGTATGCTATGTTATGTATACGTCTAGATGTAGCATTTGATTTGAGTGTCACAAGCAGATTCCAATCCAATTTAGGAGAGGAACACTGGGCAACTGTCAAGAATATCCTTAAGTACTTAAGAAGGACTAAGGATATATTCTTGGTATATGGGGAGGGTATTTTGGAGGTAAATGGGTATACAGATGCCAACTTCCATTCTGACAAAGATGATTGTAAATCACAGTCTGATTTTGTGTTCATAATGGGAGGAGGGGCAGTTAGTTGGAAGAGTTCCGAACAAGAAACAACTGCTAATTCCACGACAGAAGCTGAGTACATTGCTGCTTCGAAAGTAGGAGTCTGGATAAAAAAGTCCATATCTGAACTAGGAGTGGTGCCTAGGATTATTGATCTGATTCTTTTATATTGTGAAAATAATGGAGCCATTGTGCAAGCAAAGGAACCACAATCTCATCAGTGATCCAAGCATGTTCTCAGACACTACCATGTCATAAAGAAAATAATAGCTAGAAACGATATAGAAATAGAAAGGGTCCCTACAGATGATAATGTGGCAGATCTCCTCACTAAAGCACTTTCCTAGATAAAAGCATGATCACCATATAAATAGCATGGGTCAAAAACATATGAGTGATTGGCTCTAGTGCAAATGGGAGATTGTTAGAGAGTATACCCTAAAGCCCATGTAAAAGGGATGAATTTCATATGTATGAATTTTATATTCTTAACAAAAGGCATCATTCATTTATTAATGCTATGTTTAAATACATGAGTTTGTAAATCTTAAATTAATAAATGAAGTCCTTAATATTATAAACAAAGTGCAAAGGCAATCATGAAAGTGTTCATGATATGAGATGTCTATTGCATGCAAATGTGTTAATATCTAAATATCCCTAGTCATAGAATTAATAAGATAGTATATTGTTAATTTGGACAGACTAGAACATGTTATGCTTCTTGAATGGTTCAAGCAGTGGTTCTTATAACTATAATTATGGAAGATAATCAAAGCTAACATATGGATGCTTGTTAGAAGAATAATTTTATTGGAGACCTACAAATAGAATCCTCACATGGATATTAAATCTATTTCAGTGAGGAATCTCTTCATAGCAGTTCTGCAAGTATCCTTAAACTTGAGATCACCAAAGTTATCTTAAGTAGCAAATGGTATACTTTGACTCCATAACTGATTACTTCCAATTGGAGGTGAACATAGTTAGGAGGTTAGATATATCATGACCTACTTGAAGTTAGTTGAGTGATCAATAAAGGATTCACCATCCCAGATTTATTTAGGGAAGTTATCTCGCATGATTCTATAATTGCCTTGTTCAGAGAATCTCTGGCCAGAGTAATATGCCAAGATGGATAGAGATCCATGAAGGGCATTATGGGAACAATGGTTAAATTAATAGAAGATACATAATTAGATTTATATGAGTTGATAGAAATCCATACTTAGAATCTAATTAAGATACGAGTGGTGAAAGGAGTAATTGCACGGTAATTGTTTCTATGGAAGGGTATAGTCAAATCACTTGACTTTCTTGACATTTGGGTAGTTATGATGCCTAGCTAGAGGCTGCTCATGACTTGTATAATGGTGTATCAATACGAGTTTTGAATAGAACTCACAATTACATATTTACTGCCAATATGGACAGGAACCCAATAGGTCACACACATATAGAGAAAAGGATAAAATGGAAAAATAACAAGGATAATAATATTTGATATTATTATAGGAATAGAGAAGTGAATAAGAAAATAATTAATTAAAGAGTTTAATTAATTATGATCAAGTAAAATTGTTCGTGAAACTTTTTAGAAATGCTTTGTAAAATGGACCTAATTGAAATAATGTATTTCATAATTAATTATTAATTGGACTATAAGTGTTATAGGGCTGATATAATAATTAATAGATCCATTGGAGAAATTTAAAGAGGCCCAAAGAAGTAAAGTTGGTGCAAAAACCCTCTAGAGGAAGGGTTTCATGCCACCTCCTAGTAGAAGGCCTTAGAGGCCTAAATCTTAGACCAAAATAAATTAAATATATTTCATAAGTGTTATGGAGCCTACATATTTAATTTGGATGGATTTGGAATTCATTTGGGTAATTAAATCCAAGTATATGTACGAATGGCCTAGTTTGTGGGTTTTATGCATAGTCTTTTGTGAAAGGGCTTAAATTGGATTTAATTGAGCCCAAATAAATTATTAATAATTTCAGAAGCCCAATTAATATTTTTCCAAAAATTTTAAAGAGCCTAATCCTATTATGAAGTTGAATTTTTAACCTAACTATAAAAATCTAAGTGATATGGTTTTAGGGTATGAGTGATCAATTAAGAGCAAACAAGTTTCTCTCAACCCTAGCTGCCACCCCTTGTTTCCTCCATTGTTGGTTTATTCAATCCTTCTCTAGTGTAGATTACTCATTGTAGGTATTCAATTTTGGATACTATGGTTTCGACAACCCGGTGAGAAGAAAAATTAACTATTCAACAAAAATCAAAGGTGATTTTTCTTATGCCCATTAATATGTATATTGTAAATTGATGGCAAGATCAAGTCTATTGGTTAAAAATTTTAAAATTCCACTTATGTATGAGATGTATGTAATCGATAAACTCCAACACGTAAGGATCAAACTACCTACCAAGAAGCTATTAGGAGCCATGACTTAGAAAATTGGCTTGGAGCCATGAAATCTGAGATGAAATCAATGTACAATAACCAGGTTTGGATCTTGGTTGATCCACCAGAAGATGCTAAGGTAATTGAATGCAAGTGGCTATTTAAACTCAAAGCTGATAAGACCTACAAAGGTAGACTAGTAGCTAAAAGGCTTTTGGCAAACTCATGGTGTAGACTATAATGAGACCTTTTTGTCTGTAGTCATAATCAAATCCATTAGGATGTTGCTTGCCATTGCTGCATATCATGACTATGAAATATGGCAAATGGATGTCAAAACAGCTTTCCTTAATGGAAATTTCCTCGAGGATGTGTATATGACATAACCTGAGGGTTTTGTCAATCCCAAGCATCCTAAGAAGGTTTGCAAGCTTCAAAAATCCATTTATGGATTGAAGTAAGCATCCCGAAGTTGGAATCTCCATTTTGATGAAGCAGTCAAAGAGTTTGACTTCATAAAAAATAAAGATGAGCCTTGTGTGTACAAGAAGGTTAGTTGGAGCATAGTAGTGTTTCTAGTTCTATATGTGAACAACATCCTTCTCATTGGGAATGACATCCCAACATTGCAAAATGTTAAGCAATGGTTGGGGAAGTGTTTCTCGATGAAAGACTTAGGTGAAGCTAAGACAATACTTGGTATTCGGATCTATAGAGATAGATCACGTCGGCTCTTGGGACTAAGTCAAGAAAAGTACATAGACAAAGTACTAAAGTATTTTAGTATATGAGACTCAAAGAAAGGGTATATACCGTTAGCTTTGGGAGTTCCTTTCACTAAAGAATAGTGTCCTAAAACAAAAGAGGAAAGGGACAACATGAGTAGAATTCCATATGCATCTGCTATTGGATCTATCATGTATGCTATGTTGTGTACTAGGTTGGATGTTGCTCATACACTGAGTATAACTAGTAGGTTTCAGTAAAACCCTGGTGAGAAGCACTGGTCTTCTATGAAGGGGATTCTAAAGTACCTGCAAAGGACTAAGGATCACTTCTTGGTGTATGGTGTTCAAGAAGAGCTCGTCATTCAAGGTTATGCCGATGATGCTTTTCAGACCAACACTCAAGACTCAAGATCAGAATCTTTTTTTTTTGTTTTGAATGGTGGTGTTGTCAGCTGGAGAAGCTTGAAGCAAGAGATCGCTGCCAACTCAGCTACAAAATCTGAGTATATTACAGCGAATGAGGTTGCAAAGGAGGCTATTTGGATTAGAAATTTCATTTTTGGATTAAGAGTGGTTCCAAACACCTAGATCCATTAAACATTTACTATGACAACAATGAGACCATTGCACAGGCCAAGGAGCCCCGGTCACACCAAAAATCCAAGCACATACTCAAGAGGTACCACCTAATTAGAGAGATCATTGACCATGGGGACGTCAAGATTAACAAGATAGTAACTGAAGACAATTTAGCAGATCCATTGATGAAACGGTTACATCCAAATCAGCATGAAGCTTATTTGAAAATGTTCGGCCTTAAGGCTATGCACAATTAGGACTAGTGCTAGTGGGAGATTGTTAGTGTAAGCCCTAGCCCCAATGCATTATTATAAAAACACTCGAATTAATAAATGAGGCATTTATTTTATCTATTGTATTCCTGTGCACATCAAGTGATAAAACTATCCAAAATGTTGTTTCAGTTTAAGTTATCATGTGTGAGGCACATGGTTGTAAGACCTTGAAACATTGAGATTTCATTCTAAATGTCCCTAGTTAGTCATTGTTAGGAATAACAAATGAATTAAGACTAGTATGCTATCTCTAATAAGTTGAGTTATGTCCTACGAATCATAAGGACTAGAGTGTCAATCAGGGATCATAGATACATGTTTAGAGCATGGTATCTTGATTCGATCCTCTTATGAGAACACCACATGCTACAAGTCATAAGTGTTTCTCAATTGCAAGTTTTGCATCGAAGTTTTTAGACCTAAAATCTCTATGAAACTTTTAATGAATTACTGTGTACTTTGACATATACCTAACGTGCTCGTAACAGAGTGACAAGTATGGGTATGCTTGGGCATGCACTAATTCATGTTAGAGATCATGAGAGAAGTAAAGAAATTACCCCTCTTGATGAGAGAGAAAATATCATCGGCCACTTGATAAGTGAATTGAGAAGTGTATGGCCATACAGAGATGAAATAATGAGTAATCATTATTTATTTGAGAGTTTAGTGTCACTAAATATCAAGAAAGGAATTAGTATATATATAAGGATGACTAGTTCCATGCCTTATATTAATTCTGATATTTGTGGGTAAGGGACTATGCAAAATTGCATTAGGTCACTAAATGCCATTTGCATTTTCATTTAATTTGGAATGCTATAATACCTTACTAGAGAATATATATAGCCTATGGATTATTTATTTATCCATTGACAATATTAAATGGATCTATAGGATCGCACACAAAGCATTAGGCCTAAAATATTATATAGAGTATTAGGCATTAATTTGGGCTTTCAATTAAAGTCAAATTAATAAGGTTAATGGGTAATTAAATTGCTAAATAAACTTTGGTCCATGAGAGTGAAAAACAACAAAGGAATGGATAATAACAAATATATATTTATCTTTAGATAATTAATAATTTATTTATCTTTAATAATTAAGTTATTTGAGTTTAAATCCTAAACAATTTTGAATCAAAATAAAACACTTGATTAGGAAGAGATGGAGGCTGAAATTACTACCTAAAACCTAGTAGATTTCAGCATCCAAAAGAAACCCTATCTAAGTGATATATATTGATTAAATAAATTTGCCATTTTTAAGTTTTTCTCACTCATTGCCTTTTTCACAAGGGAAAGAATTCTTTCTTTTTCTCTTGTGTTTTGGGTAGCCATTGAAAACCCTAGGAAGAAGAAGATCAAATATTGTGTCTTTATACCATACCTATTGCCGAATACAAATCATAGAGCTAGCACTTTCGTTTTAAGCCGACTTTCCCAGTCTGTGTGTGAACGTAGAGTGGTGTGGCATGAAAGGCAGCACCTTTGGCATTGGTGATTGAGTTTGAGGGTATATAGATTTATCTTATATATTGGTCATTACAAAAATCAAATTTAAAAGTGCATTCAAAGAAGTAAGTTCAATCGAAACCCTAAAATTGCATGTTTTCGATTCTATGTCATTATTGCATGGCTTGTATGATCAAAAGTTTTGTTTTTCTGCTACATGATCATTGTATTTATGCCATGTGATATCCCTTTATTACTATGGTTATAAGTGACATTTTGGTTAAAAGGAGCTCTTAGTTAGGTTTGAAAAGATGATGACATTTTGATTTCCCTCCCTCTAAGAAAAGTTTATGTGATTCCTCTATCTTGGATCGTAACTGTTACTACAAGGGTCTATTGGAGTTTATCAGTTACATGCATCTCATACATAAGCGGAATTTAAAATTTTTTTAACTAATATTACTGATCTTGCCATGAATATACAATATAACTATATGAGAATAAGAAAAATCACCTTTGATTTTTGTTGAAAAGTTGATTTTACTTCGCACCGGGTTGTCGCAAACCACAGTGTCCAAAATCAAACACCTCTAATGAGTAATCCACACTAGAGAAGGATAAATTTAACCAACTAATTGGGGTGTAACTAGGGCCGGTCGATTCCTATGTGTTTAATCACTTAACCCTAATTCCTCATTAGTTGGCCTTTTATAGTTAGGTTAAAATTCCAACTCCTTAATGAGATTGAGCTCTTTAAAATTGCTGGAGAATTATTAATTGGGCCTCTGGAATTAATCATAATCATTTGGGCTTAATTAAATCCAAATTAAACCTTTTCATAAAAGACTATGCACAAAACCCACAAATTAGGCCCTTTGTGCAACTAATTTGATTTAAATACCCAAATAGATTCCAAATCCAACCAAATTAAATATGTAGGTTCTATAACACTTATGTAACATATATAAATTAATTTGGTCCAAGAAATAGGCCATTAAGGCCTTCTGTATGGAGTTGACGTGTGGCCCTCTACAGAAGGGCTTCCATACCAGCTCCATTCCTCTGGCCCCTTTATAACTCTCCAATGGACTTATTAATTATTATATTAGTCTTATAACACTTATAGTAGTCCTATAAAACTTATAAGACAATATTAATTAATCATGAAATACATTATTTCAATTAGGTTCAATTTACAGAACATTTCTCAAAAGTTTCGCGAATAATTTTACTTGATCATAATTAATTGAACTCTTTAATTAATTATTATCTTATTCACTTCTCTACCTTCATAATAATATCAAATATTATTATCCTTGTCCTTTTACCATTTTATCCTTTTCTCTATATGTGTGTGACCTATTGGGTTCTTGTCCATATTGGCAATATAATATGTAATTGTGAGTTCTATCCAAAACTCACATGATTTAAACTCCTTCAAATCATTTTATCAATCCCTATTGATATTTTTGATACATCATTATACAAGTCATGATTGGCCTCTAGCTAGGCATCATGACTATCCAAATGTCAGGAAAGTCATGTGGTTTGACTATACCCTTCCATAGAAATAGTTACCGTGCAATTACTCCTTTCACCACTCTTATCTCAATTAGATTCTGAGTATGGATTTCTATCAACTCATATAAATCTAATTATGTATGTTCTATTAATTTAACCATTGTTCCCAAAATGCCCTTCATGGATCTCTATCCATCTTGGCATTTTACTCTGGCCAGAGATTCTCTGAACAAGGTATTTATAGAATCAATGCGAGATAACTTCCCTTATTAAATCTGGGATGGTGAATCCTTTGTCAATCACTCAACTATCTTCAAGTAGGTCATGATATATCCAATCTCCTAACTATGTTCACTCCCAATTAGAAGTAATCAGTTATAGAGTCAAAGTATACCACTTTTTACTTAAGATAACTTTGGTGATCTCAAGTCTAAGGATACTTGCACAACCGCTATGAAGAGATTCCTTACTGACATAGATTTAATTACCATGTGAGGATTCTCTTTGCAGGTCTCTAATGAACTTGTTCTTCTAACAAGCATCCACATGTTAGCTTTGATTATCTTCTATAATCACAATTATGAGAACCACTGCTTGAACCATTCAAGAAGCATAACATGTGCTAGTCTATCCGAATTAACAATGTCCTATCTTGTTAATTCTATGACTAGGTATATTTAGATATTAACACATTTGCATGCAATAGACATCTCACATCATGAATACCTTCATGATTGCCTTTGCACTGTGTTTATAATATCTAGGACTTCATTTATTAATTTAAGATTTACAAACTCATGTATTTAAACATAACATTAATAAATGAATGATGCCTTTTATTAAGAATATAAATTTTATACATATGAAAAACATCCCTATTACATGGGCTCTAGGGCATACTCTCTAACAAGGTCATTTCTTCTAAAGTCTCCAACTACATTCATATCCCCTACTGCAATACTCTTTTAAACACCTTGTCCATTCTCATATAATTCATAACTTTAAGAAATAGATACCACATTATGGACTTTTAATCCACTCAACTATCTCCTCATCAACTCAATTTGAGCTTTCAACATTATAACTTCATCCACATTATGAACCCCTTGCCTCTTTGGTACTACTCTTGTGGTTGCCATTTCATCCAACAAATTGAAAACATCCTTCAATAATTTATTCATGAAACTTCCACTAGATGCAGCATCTAAAAGTGACCTTATAGGTGCTATAAATCTTGCATAAAAAAAGTCCTTAACTAGGAAATAAATATCTCATCATATGGATAGCTCTTCAATAGCCTTTTGAATCTCTCTCATACTTCATAAAAGACTTCTCATTCATTTGATAAAAATTGAAGATGCTATTACAAATACTTAGTTCTTTGTTGGAGGAAAGAATCTAATCAAAATTTCTATTGTAACTGCTTTCATGTTTAGATTGATTGGCTTGGTAACATCTGAAGCCACTCCCTTACGTTACCAATCAGTATGAATGGAAATAATTTTAATCGAATTGCATCAGTTGATACACCTTGAATTTGAATTGTGTCACCGACTTTCGAGAAAATATCAAGGTGCTGAGCAAGATCTTATAACTTTAAGCTAGAAAATTAATTCCTTTGAACCATCATGATTGTGGTAGGCTTTAGCTCAAATTGCATAGCCCTAGGCAACACTATAGCTCGATGTTCTTTGGTCCACCTAGATATGGCATAATCTCTTATTTTTCTTAGCTTAGGCATCTTTTCCCTTTGCTTACTCGGATCTTCATCTTGTTCCCTTAGTACTTGTTGATTCTCAAGATGAATCTCACCAATAGAAGGATCCTAATTCACATGAATTTCTTGATTAGCTCTCCTTCTTCGATTAGGATTTTTTTGATGTTAAGGTCATAGGTTGCTAATTGTTCTTGATACAATATGTTCATACACTATGAGTACCTGAAAAGCATTAAAAGAATGAAATAAGAAAGAGAAAACACATACAAATAACAATCAAAACTCACAAACATGCCAATCCCAAGCAACGGTGCTAAAAACTTGACTAAATGCTAGCAAGTGTATTAGATCGGCTAAGTAATATAGGGTTTTAATTTTAAAACCTATGAATATCGTACCCAAGGGATTGTGGTTGTAAACAATTGAATGTGAAATATATGCTAAAGAATTCTTAGTGTTTTGAGTTATATGTTGACTAAACTAAGAAAATGTAAGAATAAATGTAAAACTGATTAAAACTAGTAACTGATGGAAAATGACATGGTATGTACATGATAATCATGCAGTGGAAAAAAAATAAAATTCGATCATACATGCCATACAATTCCATAATAAGAATCGAAACATGCAACTTTAGGGTTTTAAAACTTACAACTTTAGATGCACTTCAAGATTTGATTTTAATGAAGACCAGCAACCAAGAATTATATGTCAGCCTTAGATCTTCACAACCAATGCCAAAGGAACAGCCTTTACGCCACTCCTCTCTATGTTCACACACACAATTGCAAGCAAAGCTTAAAACTGAGATTGTTAGCTCTCTATTTAAGTATTGTGTAATGGCAATGGATTGAAGCTACAAGATTTTACCTTGCACTTTTTTTAGTTGCTATTGCTACCCAAGAACACAAAAGAATGAGGAAGAATCCTTTCTCCTAGTGAATTCGGCCAAGAGAATTTTGTGAGAGAGAGAAAGAGTTTTCACGCCATCACCACTAGGGTTTTTTTTTCTCATACAATATATATATATATGTCATTTATTTTTAAGTGTTAATTCTAAAATCCACTACCTCAAGATAGTTAATTTAGCCTTAATCACTTCCTAAAATCAAGTGACATATATTAATTCAAACTCTTTTGAATTAATTTGAAATAAATCTAAGACATTTTAATCTAATAAATCACTTAATTTAAAACTTATACATGTGCTGAAATTCCTTGATATTTATCTTGGAATTTCGGTCACTTCAATTTTCATTTAAGTGATTTAATTTGATTAAAATTCTTTTAGGCTTTAATACTCAATTAATTAAATTAATACAAGATAATTAATTAATTAAAATTAAACCTTATGGGCTGAATTTCTCTCTCTCATGGACCAATGTCCAATAGCAATTTTAATACCCATTACATACATTAATTTGAATTTAATTAAAAGCCCAAATTAATATCCAGTACTTTATTTAAATATTTTAAACCTAATGCTTTGTGTGCGATCCTATAGGTCCATTTAATGTTGGCAATGAATTAATGAATTAATTCAAAGGCTATATATATTCTCTAGCAAGATATTATAGAATTCCAAATTAAATGAAAATGTATATGGCATTTAGTGATGCAATGCAATTTTGCATAGTCCCTTACCCAAAAATATCAGAATTAATATAAGGCATGGAACTAGTCATCCTTATATATATTAATTCCTTTCTTAATATTACAGTGACACTGAACTCTCAGATAAATAATGATTACTCATTATTTCATCTCGGTATGGCCATACACTTCTCAGTTCACTGATCAAGTGGCCGATGATATTTTCTCTCTTATTGAAAGGGGTAATCCCTTCACTTCTCCCATGCTTTCTAACATGAATCAATGCATACCCAAGCATACCCATACTTGTCACTCTATTACGAGCACATTAGGTGTATGTCAAAGTACACAGTTATTCATAAAGAGTTTCATTGAGATTTTAGGTCTAAGAACTCCGATCATAACTTGCATATGAGAAACACTTATGACTTGTACCATATAGTGTTCTCATGAACGGATCGAATCAGGATACCATGTTCTAAACATGTATCTATGATCTCTGATTGATACTCTTGTCCTTATGATCCATAAGACAGAACTCAACTTATCAGAGAGAGCATACTAGTCTTAATTCATTGTTATTCCCATAATAATGACTAACTAGGGATATTTAGAATGAAGTCTATATTATTTTTAGGTCTTACAATCATGTGCCTCACACATGATAACTTAAACTGAAATAACATTCTTAGATAGTTCTATCAATTGATATGCACAGGAATACAATAGCTAAAATAAATGCCTCATTTATTAAGTAAAGTGTTTTATTACAATGTGTTGGGGCTAGGGCTTACACTAACAATCTCCCACTAGCACTAGTCCTAATTGGGCATAGCCCTAAGACCAAATGCTCTCAAATGAGATTCGTACAGATTTGGATGCAATTGTTTCGTTAAAGGATTTGCTACATTGTCTTCACTTGCTATCTTGCTAACCTTGACGTCCCCATGATTAATGATCTCTCTGATTAGATGGTACCTCCTAGGTATGTGTTTGGATTTCTGGTGTGACCTGGGCTCCTTGGCCTGTGCGATGGCCCCATTGTTGTCATAGAAAATTTCTAATAGATCTAAGATGCTTGGGACCACTCCTATTCCAGAAATGAAATTTCTAATCCAAACAGCCTCTTTTGCAGCCTCACTCACTGCAATATGCTCAGATTCTATAGTTGAGTTGGCAACGGTCTCTTGCATCGAGCTTCTCCAGATGACAGCACCACCATTCAAAACAAAAACAAATCCAGATTGCGATCTATATCTTGAGTGGTGGTTTGAAAAGCAGCATCGGCATAACCTTGTATGACGAGCTCTTCTTGACCACCATACACAAAGAAGTGATCCTTAGTCCTTTGCAGGTACTTTAGAATCCCCTTTATAGCAGACCAGTGCTTCTCACTAGGGTCTTGCTGAAACCTACTAGTTATACTTAGTGCATGAGCAACATCCAACCTAGTACATAACATAGCGTACATGATAAATCCAATAGCAGATGCATATGGAATTTTACTCATGTTGTCCCTTTCCTCTTTGGTTTTAGGGCACTGTTCTTTAGTCAAAGGAACTCCGAAAGCCAAAGGTATGTACCTTTTCTTTAAGCCTCCCATACTAAATCGCTTTAGTACTTTGTCTACGTACTTTTCTTGACTTAGTCCCAAAAGCCGATTTAATCTATCTCTATAGATTCGAATACCAAGTATTGTCTCGGCTTCACCTAAGTCTTTCATTGAGAAACATTTCCCCAACTATTGCTTAACCCTTTGTAATATTGGAATGTCATTCCTAATGAGAAGGATGTCGTCCACATATAGGACTAGAAATACTACTATGCTCCCACTAACCTCTTGTACACACAAGGCTCATTTTTGTTCTTGATGAAGTCAAAATCTTTGACTGCATCATCAAAATGAAGATTCCAACTTCAGGATGCTTGCTTTAATCTATAAATGAATTTTTGAAGCTTGCAAACCTTCTTAGGATGCTTGGGATTGACAAAACCCTCATGCTATGTCATATACACATCCTCAAGTAAATTTCCGTTGAAGAAAGCAGCTTTGACATCCATTTGCCATATCTCATAATCATGATATGCAGCTATGGCAAGCAAGATCTTAATGGACTTGGGCACAACTACAGGCGAAAAGGTCTCATCATAGTCTACACCATGAGTTTGTTGAAAACCTTTTGCTACTAGTCTACCTTTGTAGGTCTTATCAGCTTTAAGTTTGAATAGCCACTTGCATTGAATTACCTTAGCGCCTTTCGGTGGATCAACTAAGGTCCAAACCTGGTTATCGTACATTGATTGCATTTTGGATTTCATGTCTTCAAGCCAATTTTTTGAGTCTGGGCTCTTAATTACTTCTCGGTAGGTAGTAGGATCCTCACGATCTACTAACTCAATAGTGTCACTGTCAGTGATTAGAAATCCATATCTCTTAATCACCTGAAGTACCCTATCGAACCTTCTAGGTTCTTGTGTAATGGGTTCTTGTTCCACAACTGGTTATGAACTTGATCCCATTTCCAACTCATCCTCTATAGGAGTTTGTGGTGCTTGAATTTCTCCAAGTTCTACTTTACTCCCACTGTCTTTCTTGAGAAGGAACTCCTTTTCCAAGAAAAAAGCCTTGCGAGCAACAAATACTTTGTTCTCGACTTGTGAGTAAAAGTAGTATCCCTTTGTTTCTTTAGGATAACCCACAAACAAGCAGACAGTGGATTTGGACTCTAGTTTGTCAGATGTTAATTTCTTAACATGTGCTTCATAACCCCAAATCCTGAGAAATGACATATTGGGTTCTTTCTCGTTCCATACCTCGTATGGTGTCTTCTCAACTGCTTTAGTTGGAGTACGATTTAGTAAAAACGCAGCAGTTTCTAATGCATAATCGCAAAAAGAGACAGAAAGATTTTCTTGAATCATCATAGATCGAACCATGTCCAACAGAGTTTGATTTCTCCTTTCAGAAACACCATTCCATTATGGTGTTCCAGGAGGAGTGAGCTGTGAAATAATACCACACTCCTTTAGATGACTGTCAAACTCTTGGCTTAAGTATTTGCCACCTCGATCTGATCGAATGGCTTTTATACTTCTGCCAAGTTGGTTTTCCACTTCGTTCTTAAACTCTTTGAATTTCTCAAAAGTTTTAGACTTGTACTTCATTAGATAGACATAGCCATATCTACTGTAGTCATCTATGAACGTCATGAAGTAACTGAAACCACCTCTAGCTTGTGTACTTAATGGTCCACATACATCGATATGTATTAGTTCCAATAAGTCATTAGTCCTCTCACCTTTCTTGATAAAAGGACTCTTTGTCATTTTTCCATGCAAATATGGCTCGCATATATCATAAGACTCTAAGTCAAATGACCCAAGCACTCCAGTTTTGTGGAGTCTTGAAATGTTTTTTTTGTTTACATGCCCTAAATGACAATGCCAGAAGTAAGTAGGGTTCAATTCGTTTGATTTAACCCTCTTTGTATTAATGTTGTATATGGACTCTTTGTTTTGTAGATCAAGGATATAAAGGCCATTTTGCAACATGGCATTGCCATATGAAATGCCTTAGCGACGAATATGAGCATTGCCATTTTTAATAACAAAATCAAATTCATCCAAATCCAAACATGAAACTGAAATAATGTTTTTGCTCATAGCAGGCACATAATAACAATTTTTCAAAACTAAACAAAGTTCAGAAGGTAAAGTGAGTTGATAGTCGTCTATCTCCATGGCAGCAACTCGTGCTCCATTCCTCACATGGAGGTCCACTTCATTCTTCCAAAGTAACCACCTATTTATTAGCCCCTACACATTTGAACAAATGTGAGAACCACAACCGGTATCCAATACCCAAGTGGTAGAAATAGAAAGGTTAATTTTAACAATAAAAATACCAGAACTGGATGCCTTGGCTCCATTCTTCTTTTCTTCTTCCTTGAAGAGAGCGCAATTCTTCCTCCAATGCCCTATTTTGTTGCAGTGGAAGCAAGTTCTTTGACTCTCTTTGAGCATTTGTGCCTTGGGCTTGGATTGGGCATGAGGTGCACTCCCATTTGACTTGAACAGAGCTAGGTCATTCTTGGGTTTTGCCTTTTCCTTTCCCTTTCCCTTAGCGGGTCCCTTCTTAATGCCCCCTTGAACCATCAGTACGGGATTGGTCTTTCGAATGTTTTCTTCAGCATTCTTAAGCATCCTATAAAGCTCGGTGACTGACTTGTTCATTGCATGCATGTTATAATTCTTCACAAATGGATCATAATCATTAGTCAATGATCCTAAGATCAAGTCAGTGGCCAATTCCTTTGGCACGTGTACCTTAAGCTTCCCAAGAGTATCAAGATACCCTTTCATCTTGAGTACATGGGTACTAACAGGAGTACCCGCAGCCATTTTACAGGAAATTAAAGCCTTTGTTATCACGAACCTCTCGTGACGAGATTGCTCTTAGAACATCTCCTTGAGGTTCACCATGATCGCATAAGCCTCTTGGTCCATAAATTGCTTTTGCAAGTCAGACACCATAGTGGCCAGCATCAAACAGATCACATCATTGGAGTCACTCTTCTTGGTCTCAAAAGTTTCCTTTTGAACCGCAGAGGCGTTCCTACTAGGTTCTTCAGGCAAGGGTGCATTCAAAATATACGACTTTTTCTCTTGCTTAAGAACTATTCTTAAGTTTCTAGACCAGTCTATGAAATTGGTGCCATTCAATTTGTCCTTTTCAAGGACCAATCGCAATGAGAAATTATTTTTTGAAGATGCCATTTTCAATCTACAATAATAAAATTTAGCAAGATTAAATGAGGTCTTATTTATAATCCCACAAACCGAATTAATATCCCTTTAAATAATTTGCGTTAGTAATTTAATGTGGGCCAAGATCCACTTTTAACAAAAACTTATTAGTCAAGCTGAGCTTGTACACCTAACAAGTTAAGTTACTTAGGTAGGAAAACTCCAATCATGTCTCGTACATGACTCTTGGATCAAATGGGCTAACATCTTAAGATGTTATAGCACAAATCCATTTATTAGTTTCCTAGGTCCGAGCATCCCTTTCCATGTTAAGTCCAACCTACATTCATAACCCATGCCTCAGAAAGATAATCGAGCGCATCTAGGACTCCTAGTCTATGTGACCGATGATTGATGCCTTGACATGTTTCGAATGAGGAAGGCAACTTTGTGACTTACTATTTTAGAGATTCATTTTATTATGGCTTACATGGCATATGCTTTGTCATCCATTCATGGCATACATATATATATATAATTGCACAAAGTAAAGCATGACAAACATGGGCCCAAAAACCTACAACTAAGATTCTATACTATTACATAAGAATCTTCGAGTTGGGCTTCTCCACTCCGATGGGCTTCGTCTTGATTTACAAAGTCTTCAAGTAAATTCTATTCTAAGAAATAAATGAAACTTTTACAATAAAACATAATGGCTCGCAGGCCATATTTAATTACAAAAACCCAGGGCCCATTACAAAAACCATGCATATCAATTCATCACACCAAACAAGCAAATAAATATACATAACATTCATGGATCAAACAAAGTTTATTTTAATTGATTTAGCCAATCCCATTAATGGAAATTATGTACTTGAACCTTTAAGAGAAGATCCCATGATGGGCTTGGGCCAAAGCCCAATGGATTAAATCCTCTTATTGAATAAGTTCTCTTAAAAGCCCAAAACACTAACTAGTTAGATTTGTGCCATAAATCAACTCTAGTATAATTTCCAATTTTGCCATTTTTAATTTTATGTCATTCAGCCCATAAACATTAAAAATACATATAATATGTACCAACTTGAATTAAAACATATAATCATAAAGAACATATATATAATACACGACATTCATACAAAAACAAACAAACAACAATGAAACTAGTTGTTTAATGCTTATATGATGCCACAAAAATGCACAAACACTTAAATCAATTTTATGAGTCATTTAATGATTTAAATAAGGTCATAAATATTGAGTTAATTTTCTGTACCATTTTGATCTAAATGTGTTTTTACCATTTTAATCAAAACAAAACAAACAATGTTGATTAAACATGTAACAAACACAAACTAGTCATAGTTTTAAGTGATTTTAAAATTAATCAATTAAATTGTCATGGATCAGAATTAAAATCAAATTTAAAATATGTCCAGACCTGATATTTAATCTTTAAAAATCACTTACAAACATGCCAAAATCGTTTTTACATTTAATTTTGAAAACTAGTTGTTAAACTAACACTTAACATGCTAACTAGCACCGAGTTTCAAGATTAACATGTACCATCAGGTATTATCATTTAAATCCGACCATTAAAAGCTCTAAGAACATCTTAGGATAGTATATTAACATGTCATATTAATTATAATACCTATCTAATCATTTAAAATCATTTCTACACCAAAACAATGCAAAAAACTCAAAACAGAAAATTTCAGCATTGCATGTTTTTAGAATAACGATTTTTGATTAATTATTTCATGCATCTAAAGCACTAAAATAAGCATTTTTAGGCTCTGATACCACTGATGGAAAATTACATGGCATGTACATGATAATCATGCAGTGGAAAAATGATAAAATTTTATCATACATGCCATACAATTCCATAACAAGAATTGAAACACGCAATTTTAGGGTTTTAAAACTTACAACTTTAGATGTACTTCAAGATTTGATTTTGATGATGACCAGCAGCCAAGAAGGATATGTCAGCCTTAGATATTCACCAACAATGCCAAAGGAACAGCCTTTATGCCACTCCTCTCTATGTTCACACACACAATTCCAAGCAAAGCTTAAAATCGAGATTGTTAGCTCTCTATTTAAGTATTGTGTAATGGCAATGGATTTAAGCTACAAGATTTGATCTTGCACTTCTTTTAGTTGATATTGCTACCCAAGAACACAAGAGAATGAGGAAGAATCCTTTCTCCTTGTGAATTCGGCCAAGAGAATTTTGTGAGAGAGAGAGAGAGTTTTCATGCCACCACCACTAGGGTTTTTTTTTCTCATACAATATATATATGTCATTTATTTTTAAGTGTTAATTCTAAAATCCACTACTTCAAGATAGTTAATTTAGCCTTAATCACTTCCTAAAATCAAGTGACATATATTAATTCAAACTCTTTTGAATTAATTTGAAATAAATCTAAGACATTTTAATCTAATAAATCACTTAATTTAAAACTTATACATGTGTTGAAATTCCTTGATATTTATCTTGGAATTTCGGTCACTTCAAATTTCATTTATGTGATTTAATTTGATTAAAATTCTTTTAGGCTTTAATACTCAATTAATTAAATTAATACAAGATAATTAATTAATTGAAATTAAACTTTGTGGGCTGAATTTCTCTCTCTTATGGACCAAGGTCCAATAGTAATTTTAATACCCATTACATACATTAATTTGACTTTAATTAAAAGCCTAAATTAATGCCCAATACTTTATTCAAATATTTTAAGCCTAATGCTTTGTGTGCGGTCCTATAGGTCCATTTAATGTTGGCAATGAATTAATTCAAAGGCTATATATATTCTCTAGCAAGATATTATAGCATTCCAAATTAAATGAAAATGCCTATGGCATTTAGTGACCTAATGCAATTTTTCATAGTCCCTTACCTATAAATATTAGAATTAATATAAGGTATGGAACTAGTCATCCTTATATATATTAATTCCTTTCTTGATATTTCGGTGACACTGAACTCTCAGATAAATAATGATTACTCATTATTTCATCTCGGTATTGCCATGCACTTCTCAGTTCACTGATCAAGTGGCCGATGGTATTTTCTCTCTTATTGAGAGGGGTAATCCCTTCACTTCTCCCATACTCTCTAACATGAATCAATGCATACCCAAGCATACCCATACTTGTCACTCTGTTACAAGCATGTTAGGTGTATGTCAAAGTACACAGTAATTCATAAATAGTTTCATAGAGATTTTAGGTTTAAGAATTCCGATGCAAAACTTGCATATGAGAAACACTTATGACTTGTACCATGTAGTATTCTCATGAACGAAATGAATCTAGGTACCATGTTCTAAACATGTATCTATGATCTCTGATTGACACTCTTGTCCTTATGATCCGTAAGACAGAACTCAACTTATCAGAGAGAGCATACTAGTCTTAATTCATTATTATTCCCATAACAATGACTGACTAGGGATATTTAGAATGAAGTCTCTATTGTTTCAAGGTCTTACAACCATGTGCCTCACACATGATAACTTAAACTGAAATAACATTCTTGGATAGTTCTATCAATTGATATGCACAGGAATACAGTAGATAAAACAAATGCCTCATTTATTAACTAAAGTGGTTTATTACAATGTATTGGGGCTAGGGCTTACACTAACAGTAACAACTCAACTACAATAACACATAAATTTATTTTGAAATTAATAAATCTAAAATGCTATCTAGGTTCACGTATCCGTCCCCATAGCCGAATGTGAATTAATTTAATCTTAAGTTATATAGATTTAATCAGGGTCACCCACTATATCCAAGTGTCCCATTTTGAAGCAAGTTATTCTAATCAGAAAATGTCCCATTCTAGAGTAAGTCTCATAATTATCCTATACACAAGTTTGAAATCCTAGGTTGGAGCCAAACAGTTCAAAAACCCATTCAATTTACATCCAACTCTAGACATATTATCATTTTACCCATAACCCATCTAGTCCAATTCCAAAGCAATCTCAAGGTTATAGCAAATTTGATAAAAAAATAAAGCAAATATACATCCATAGTATTTAAGTATTTAAATCGGACCTCATGCTTGTTCAAGTTTTGAAGGCCTTCTATCATATAGATAAAACTACTTAAAACAACGAAATCATCTCTTCTAACAATAATTTTTAGGCCAGTACCATTTAAGTTTATTCCTTTATCATACTCATCAAGATCACAATTTGGAGTAATATATTCCTTATTGGCAACATCATTTTTGTTTCTTAGCATATCATCACATGCAACATCTCTACCTTCAAAACTATAACATAAGAAAAAATTCATTTGATTTTTACCCCTAAACTCTAAAATAGGACTTGCATCTATTGTTTCCAAATCATCAGCGCCTTCACATTGTGTTGGAGCCTCAAATTGTGTACCAAAATTAGATTGAGTTACTCTTGAATAAAATGAATTGTCACCAAATAAATTTCTCTTGTCTATAGTTGGTATATACTCTATATCTCTAACATTAGTCATCTAATTAACATTATTCAATGCATTTTATCCATCTCTAATAAAAAATTTTCAATATCAATAGTTACCTTAGCAAGGGTATATCCAAAAACTATACTGAAATTTTCATAAATTTTATCAATGTCATTATCATCAGTTAAATATGTAGGAACGGAGCAAATTAATCCATGGTTATTTACAAGACACTTATATATCACCATACTAACCATCACATCTATAGTTAAATCCAGTTTAACTGATATCTTATAAATATTTACCAATGTCAGTAATTGCTCTTAATCTTTAACCTTCTTGATTTCGTTAAGGGATTTCAAGTATTGTACTTGAAACCAGCTATGCCCTAGCCTGATTTTCTTCTACTATGAATTATAAATGTTGTTGAAATAGATATTTTTTAATTACTACCACTAAAAGAAAATTCTTAAATAGTAATGAAGAAATAGCAACGAAAAATAAATTCTATTGCTAATTTTGGAGGGAATTTTTTGCTTTAGCAACGAAAATGAAAATGGTTGCCTTCCATTGCTAAAATGGGAAAAAATTTTAGCGCCAAAATTTTGCAATGAAAATTAGCAACGTAATATATATACTATTGCTAAATAATGCGCCAATGATTTACGGAGGAATTTTGCAATGAAAATAGCAACAATTATATTTTTCATTGCTAATTTAACAAAAAAAATTATTTTGGTTGCTAAATTAGCAATGGAATATATAATTAGCAACGATTTAATTTTCCATTGATAAATTAGCAACCGAATACCATTTTCGTTGCTAATGAAATTTTTCACTAGGTATAAATAGTTTTGTAACTGAAATTTTTTCTTTCTCCCTACCTCACCTCTTTTTATCTCTCTTTCCCTCTTGCCCTGGCCCTTGCACTCCCCGTTATCCTCTCTATCTCCTTGCCCTCTCTCTGCCTCTCCTCCAAATCTGTATTCGTTAAAGCTCTCTCATCCAAATCTAACTCCATTAGTCATCCATGAAAGGATCGAAGTTGAAGTCGAAGCTCTCTCCTCCAAATCTACCTTCTTTAAGGTGTCTCTAGTTGAAGGTATCTATCTCTAGCCTTCTTTGTGCTGCATAACTTCAAAATCTACATTCGTTAAAAATATGCTTATATAACTTCAAAATTTAATTGCTTATTCTTGCTCATATAACTTCAAAATCTATTGCTTGAATGTAGATCTAATTTGCTTTAATTTATAGGTCTTCCAGGTGTTCGTTTAATGTGTATGTTTTCCTCTATTTTTCATGGCTATGAATTCTAATATTATGAGAGATTTCTTCATGTCTTTAACTTTAAAATCCAAGTGCTTTAATTTATTGTACTCATGAGAGATTATGAGAGATTTGTTTACGTCTTTTGTGGCTAAAACTGTGCTTTAATCATGTAATGTATTCTTTTCATTTTGATATTTATTAAGATAAGACCATATCTTATATGGTTCTGTGTTGCACCCTAGATGCTTATGTGACATCCCAAATAGTTACTGAAGGCCCTGCTGGTGGTTATACAACCTTAACAACACTTGCTTTTGGAGAAACCTTAAAGGTTGGTGCCTCTGAATTACTGTAACTTAAATTCTTAAAAGCTAGAACACAATCCAAATATAATTTAATAAGAAATCAATTTTTCATTTCTTGGTTTATTTATTAAATTTTTTATTTGTGTAAAAGAACTGATACCAAAGGAAAATGTCATGGGTTTGCATGTGATAGAGAGGATATACTTTTAGTTTCACATAAAAAAAGCTAAAAGGGCAGGAAATGGTTCATGAGCTACTTTAGTCACAAATCCTATGTAAGTGATCTTGGTCAATTTGTAAACAGCCACTATAAAAGTAGTTTAACTCTTATCAGATTATGAGCTTTAGTTGGTATTATCGATTAGATAACTCTATGGGGACTTAACATTGTAATGATTGAGAAGAGAAGAATCCTGGTCTCTTATTAGCAGGATTGGTTGAATCTTAAAAAGAATAATCCTCTTGTAAATTTGTATAAGGTGCAACAAAATTTATTGAGTCACACTAATGTGTATATATTTTATCAAGGCGAAAAGTGGAAAGGTAGATGGTGAATGTCTGTGTATAACTGGAGGCTCTGCTGGTGGTTATACAACCTTAGCAACCCTTGCTTTTAGAGAAACCTTCAAGGCACGTGCCTCATTGTATGGTGTGAGTGCTTATCGATTCCTTTGTGACTTATTGTGATTGATAATATAGCATGCAGCACCTGGATACTTTTGTTGGTTACTGTATGTAGTTTCTTCTTTTAATAGATTTCTTACTTTCTCCTTACAAATATATTTACATATTTTTCCTGGTAGTTACTGGTTTTGAAAGGCTGAAGCAATGAAATCTACAAAGGTAGTCTTTTTATTTCTTATCTGACTCAGGTATGTAGATGTTCCCTTGCCAATTTCATTTTGAGATAGAGAAACCTGGAAGCGAAATTGATAGTTGATGATTTGGAAGTGAGCAATTTTGAACTACTGAATACAGTTTCATATCCTTGGTCCTTTTTGTTATTATAATGAATGACACTGCAAAGTCTTCCAAATTGGCATAGTGTTTATGTTCTTATCTCATGACTTCCTTTGTGCCCTATCTTGCTATTGTGATTTAGGAAGATTTGAGAGAGAACCCCTCAATTTCTGAGGATTAGCTTAATTTGGAAATAAGGAAAAGATGTATGCCTTCACTACATATCATCCATAAATATCAACACTCGAATCAAAATAACTTAACTAAATTACTGATCCATAACTACCTTACATGAATATTTTTTTTATAGCAAACATGCACTAAATATAACTATCAGAAGTGAAGTAGCTACTGCATAGATTGAAACTAATAAAGAAAAAAGTGACTTAAGTCACATGTCACTACAGAAATTGAAATTCACTTATGTTCTGGTCTGCACAACGATGAGTAAATCTTTTATAAACCTGAGCATCCTTGTCATAGTCAATAGCTGGTTCCACTTTCTTATAATCAACCATAACATTAAGAAAATCTAGTGTAGGGAATAGGTGGTAGGATAGTAGTGCAATTTGCTAGACAAAACATCTCTCTCTCTCTCCCTCCCCTTTTACAAACTTGGTTATGTAAAATAATAACTATTTTATTTATTTTATTTTCTTATTATTATCAATAGTTATAATAGATAATCTAGTCTGAGAAGGTGGTGCAATATGCTGGAGAGAACATTATTACAATAAGCACTGAGCTTACTAGATTTATGTAAAGAGTGAAATTGCAAAATCAGAACATAATAATAGCAACAACAACAACAACAACAACAACAACAACAACAACAACAACAACAACAATAATAATAATAATAATAATAATAATAATAATAATAATAATAATAATAATAATAATAAGAGGAAAACATTAGACATCACGTAAGACAGTACGAACAAGACCTTTTAGGCATAATTTATTCAGATAATCATAGTCACTTCTTTAATGTGAAATAAGAGAGAAAGTAAATAATAATTGATTGTAGTAGGAGGAGAGTAAAGTGGAGTGGGCTTATTTACTATTTTTCTTTATGGTGGCCAGTTTTTGGGAAAAAGATAAGTGTGCCTTGTTCATGGAAAGTAAAATAAAGGAAATGATACTTTGATGTCATTCTTTTTCTTGAGTTCTACAATGAGCGCCTTATGTGGGGACTATATTAATTAATTCAACTAATAGAGTAAATTGTTGTATAAGGTTTATTTTTCTAATTTAATGAAGTCTATGCATGATGGTTGCTTCCACCACCCAAGCAATAAATTCTACCTATCATTAATTACTAATTAGGTAACTCGACTTGTCTATTAGCTTTGATCTTGTTTAATTTTTTATTAAACAAGAAAATTTTGTTTATTACTAACAGTATGTAGAAGAAAATAAAATATTCTTTAAAATTTTGGTTCGACAGCTTTTGTAATTGGTTGATAATCGGGGAATAATTAGGATCATTATGTTTTTTTGGATTACAGTATTATTATTATTTTTTGGTTAGGAATTAGAAAAAATAAGTGGATTTATTATTTAGCCAAGAATTTGAGGAAGGCTGTTATCAAAACAATTGTTCAATATATAATTGCATATTTTGGTTGTTTGCTGAAAATTCTAACTTGTTTTGTAAGTTTTGTCTCTTTAAAAAAGATTTTACTTCTTACATTACTTAGTTTGTTATTAGTTTGTTATGAATGTTTCTTTTTTTTATAAGTTATTGTTTATAAATAATAGGAAACATTTATAGCAAATTAGTTGCACTTTTACTTAATAATGGGTTTGATTAAACGTAAAAAGAATAAATTAACCTAATTTTTTTTATTTTTGTTTTCTCAAGATCATACAACAGTAGCAACAAAGAAGAGAAAGCTAATGTTTTGGGTATAGTGAAGCTATCTTTCTCCTTTGTTTGGACTAATCCCTTTCTACATTCTAAAGGTACTAAGTTTGAGATCTTTTTTATTTAATATTATTTTCTTTAATTGCAAGTACACTTTTTTATTTAATATTATTTAATTTCATTGCTATTATTTTAAAAATAGTACAACATGGCTGATTGTATTTAAATTTAGTAGGTTGATAATTAGTTTCCAGTGTCTGTTATATGATTAAACTAACCAGATATTTCATATATGCCGAGTTAAGTGCATACATGTATACATTGATCACCCTTTCCTATTTATTAAACCTATAAATCTAATTATGAAACTATCTTATTTGCATAACGGTTATGCAAGAATGAGTAATTTTGATAGATCTTGGATTTATAAGCGATTAACGTCAGATGGTTTCATTAATCTTGAGTATGCTGAGGGAGTTCAATCATTCATTGAATATGCAAGTTCACAGCCTACATATATGGATGATCCAAAAATTAAGTGTATATGTAAAAATTGGAAACATATTCGTTTTCTCCCTACTGATGAAGTGCACCTGCATTTGTTAAAAAGAAGTTTGTTCCAAATTATTTTGAATGGACACGACACAAGGAGCCAATAATTTGCAACACCTCTAGGGATAATCAAGTGAATTCATCAATAAATATAGATGGCTTTGATCGAGGAGCTAGAATTAGACCAAATAATATAGATGTAAATGAAAACTCTTACACATAAATGGTTTATGATGCAGTCACATTTTCCTTTCAAAAAAACTATGCAGAATATTGAAGAGGAACCAAACCCAAATGCAAAAAAGTTTTTGACTTACTAGAGTCAGCTAACCAAGAATTATGGCCAAACTGTGAAAACATGACTCAACTATCTGTAATTGCCCAAATATTGAACATAAAGTCTGAAGGTCATATTTATGAATGCAGTTTGGATAAAATTCTTACATGGTACAATGATTCATTGCCTTCTGATCATAAAATGGTTGAAAATTTTTATGAAATGATGAAGCTTATTCGGGGTTTTGTTTTGCCTATTAAACAAATAGACTATTACAGGTTAGGATGTATATTGTTTTGGGAGAAGATGTGGAATTACAAAAGTGTAAATTTTGTAGCCAACCTAGGTTCAAATCAAGAAAGCATTCTCGAAAGTAAAAATTAATTCCTTGGGAGTGCATGTATTATTTTTTGCTAACTCCAAGACTTTAGAGACTACATGCCTCTAATGTTATTGCATCTTACATGAGCTGGCATAATGAACATGAATAGATTGATAAAAGTATAAGCCATCCATCTTATGCTTTTGCATGGAAATATTTCAATGACACCCATACTGAGTTTGCAACAGAAAGTCAAAATGTCAGGTTGGGTTTATCCATGGATGGGGTCTAACCTTTTGGTCAATCCAGCCAATAATATCCATCATGGCCAATCATAATTACTCCATATAATTTACCTCTATAGATGTGCATGGACGAGGCATACATGTTCTTAATAGTGATTATGCTAGGACCTACAAATCAAAAGCATAAAGTTTATGTATTATTGCAACCATTAATATCTGAATTAATTCTTCTTTGGGAATTTGGTATTGAAACATATGTCTCTTAAATAAAATTTTCAGATAAAAGTAGCTTTGATATGGACTGTTAGTGTTTTTTTTACATAAGCTATGTTGTCTGGATGGAGCACAGCAGGGAAATTGGCTTGCCCTTACTATGGCAATGATTCTAATGCATTTCATCTTCCAAATAGTGACATCTTAGTTTGAAAAACACAAGAAATTTCATCCTCCAGATCACCCATTTAGGCACTATAAATAAAAGTTCATTAAGAACAAGATGGTACAAAAACCTCCTCCCCTTAATAAATTTGGTGAAGATATATTACATGAAATTGATGTGTTAAGGCTTTTGAAAGTTACAGAGCTTGAAGCCAAAGAGGTTAATAGGAGCATAAGTAATAACTTCAGTTAGAGAAAATGGAATATATTTTGGGATTTACCATATTGGAAAACTAATTTGATATGTCATAATCTAGATGTGATGCACATTAAAAAATATTTTTGACAATCTTTTCAACACAATCATGAATATTAAAGGAAGAATAAAGGATAATGCAAAAATCAAAAGTTGATTTGAAAATTTTTTGTAAAAGAAATGAGTTAGATAAATATCCAAATGTAGGGAAATATCCAAAAGCATGTTACATTTTGGTCAAAAAAATAAAAGCATATTTTGTGTGAATAGTTAAAAAGCCTAAAGTTTCCATATGGTTATATTTCGAACTTGGCAATGTGTGTTGATATAAGAAAGTACAAATTATTTTGAATGAAAAGTCATGATCATCATGTATTTATGCAGAGGATAATTCCAATTACATTTTGGGAGCTCCTACCAACTAATGTTTGGGAAGCTATAACAAAATTAAGTTTCTTTTTCAAAAGATTAACAACATCTGAAATACAATTGTCTGACATGGAAAGACTAAAAAGGGACATTTCGGTTATCTTATGCAAATTAGAGCATATTTTTCCTCTCAGCTTCTTTGATTGTATAGAGCATCTACCTATACATTTAATACACGAGGCTAAACTTGCTGGTACAATTCAATATCGATGGATGTATCCAGTTGAGAGGTAATTAAATAACCTTTTTAACTAAAACTTATATAGATTTATAGCGAAATAAGTACATATAAGTATCCTACTTATAATGTAGGAATTGACATCACTTAAAGAAAAATATTAAAAATAAGGCTAGAGTTAAAAGCTCTATATGTAATGTGTATTTAGTAGAGGAAGCAAGTACATTTTATTCACATTATTTTAAGTTGCATATGATCACTCAAGAAAGAAAAGTTCCTCATAATGACGATGGCGGTGAGCGAATTGATAATAATAACTTATCTATTTTCACATATCCTGGTCGAACACATAGACGCTCAACAAGAAAAATGTTAACGGAGAAAGAAATGGAGGTTGTCCATGGTTACATTTTATTGAATTGCCAAGAAATTCAACCATTCATGTAGTAAGATTAAGTTATATTTGAAATTGCCTAAGTTCTTTTTCTCGGGGATTAAACTTTATAGATAAGATAATTTATAATATTTTTAGTGAATATGAGGATTTGTTAAGTGACCTCATGCTGAAAAAATCACAGGATGACATCAATAAAGAAGTGGAAAGAAACTTTCCATGTTGGTTTGCAAATTATGTAAGTTTTTAACTTGTAATAAATTGAATATTTTAATAAATTATTGTTAACCTTACAAAATATTATATTTATTAATTAAATACCCTTTTTTAATTATATAGGCTTCTGAAAAGAGAATAGAAAAGAAGCTCATATGTGATCTTACGAAAAGACCTTTGCAAACTATTAAATCATATCCGATCTATTTCGTTGATGGATACAAATTTCATACAGAAAATAATGGACATAGCATGGCAATAGTAAATAGCAAGGTTTGTATACAAGAGAAACTGATGAATTATTTTGGCAAAATTATTGATATACATAAAATAGTGTGTACTCTTTAAGTGTGAATGGTTTGATCCTACTCCTAATGTTGGAAAAAGTATGATATCAGCTTGAAAAGCTCATAAATAGTGTTATATGTGTTTAGTTTTATTAAGTAAAGTGTTTAATATTTTTGGTATTTTACGTATATTTTGTTGCTTTTATGTGTTTTGTGTGTTTGTGTGTGTTTTATTTGTTTTACAGGAGTAAAGGATCAGTTTGGAGCTTAAATTGGGAAATATGGCTAAGTAAGAGCAATATGAAGGAATGAAGAGGAGGCTATGTCGCGAGCACAACAATTGAAGTTGTGCTGCGACTGGTAGTACGAAGAGCAAGGTAGCCAGTGCAAGGAAAGGGAAGTAAAAGACTGATCGTGTTCTGTCACGGCAGTTAAAAATAGTTGAGCTTAAAAAGTCACCAAAAAGGACACGAAGGTTCACCAAGGATTGCATACCTATGGAAGGGCACTTAAAGGGACCTGATGCTTGAAAATTTATAAATACCTTGGAAGTTATTTTGAGAAATATCATAATAAAGACAGAGATCAATCATTTTATTTCTAACTTGAAAGTGTAATTAAAGAAAAAGAGTTTAGGTTTTATTTTTTAGTTTAGTTTATGGTTTGAAGAGAAGACTAACAAGGATGAGGAAGTCATCATACATGAGTAAATGATTAAAATTCTCTTACTTAAGTTCTTTTTACTTTCCTTCCTTGTAATTATTATGAATACTCTTTTAGGAATTTGAATGAAAATATTCATATTTATTCATTTCTCTTTCACTTATCTTTATATGTAAGATTTTCTATTAATAATTTATTAGTTAATTATAAGTTAAGGAAAAAGATCTTAGTTGGCAATTCCTTCTCTAAAAATCATCAAAGTGGTTCTGAGTAAGAGAGTTGTGAGAGCAATATCTTCCTTATAGTTAATAGGAAATTCATTATCAAAACATTATTAGAGGGATCAAGATGTTGAGATAGTTGTTATAGGTTGGTTTTTATTCTTTGAATGTGTGTTTATGTAATTCTAATCTAGATGCAAGAGCTACGATTTAGAACCATATATGCATGTTTAAGGCATAATCTAGTCTAGATGCAAGCGCTGCATCATAGAACAACCTTCCAACTTGGCTTGCATGTTAAAGATGAAATTCTGAATAAGAGAGAAATAACAAGTTCCATATTTATGTATATGTTACATTCATCATACTCAAAAGTCTTCTCGGATTATCATTGAAGTAGAATAATATTTAGTTTAGTGTGGTAAAGTATTAGTTTTAACATGCAAATTAATGAGCATTGTAAACAAAATAAAAATCGAGTAGTAATAGTGTACAAATTTAATCAACATTTCTTATGAGATTGATATCTTTTGTACTATAACTGGTACACCGTATACTTGTGAAATTAATGCTTAGAAAGAGCACAACAAGTTTTTGGCACCGTTGCTGGGGGCTATTTGATTAAATTTATTTTCATTATGAATCTTGATTTATGATTTTGGATTACAATATTTAATTATTTTAGTTTTATTTTGTTTTTACAGGATTTGGTAGTTCAAGTCTATGCTGAGTATAAGAAGTTCTCAACACGAACTTGAACCGTTAAATCCAAAAATAGAAGGATTTATTTCAAGTAATCATAAATCCAATAAAAAGAAGAATAAGAATAGAAGATTAATTATGGCTGAAGAGAGAATCCACTGAGGTTAATAGAATTTGCCACACCTGTATTGAGTGGTGCTCAACAAGGGGTGGTAAGACCTATGGTAAATGCTAATCAATTTGAAATTAAGCCTTCTCTTTTGCAAATGATTCAAAATAGTATTTATTTTTATGGTTTTTCAAATGAGGATCCCAATGCTCATTTGGAAAATTTCTTAGAAATTTATGATACCTTTAAGATTAATGGAGTTTTGGCAGATGCAATTAAGCTTAGGCTTTTTTCTTTCACTTTGAAGGATAAAGCAAGGCTTGGTTGAATTCCTCACTAGAGGATCCATAACAACTTGGGATAAATTAGCCCAAGCATTTTTATCTAAATATTTTCCTTTGGCTAAAATTGCAAAAATCATAAAGGATATTACTACTTTTATTCAATATGATAATAAGTCTTTGTATGAAGCTTGGGAGAAATTTAAGGAATTACAAAGAATTTGTCCACACCATAACCTTCCAAGAGAATTATTAATGCAAACCTTTTACAATAGAGTGAATTCCATTACGAGAGGTACCATAGATGTCATAGCTGGTGGTTCTCTTATGAGAAAAACAATGGAGGGTGCATTTGATTTGTTGGAAGAAATGTCTATGAACAATTACATGTGGCCAACCGAGAGAGTAAGGGAACCTAATTCTAATGCTAGAAGGGTATATTCAGTGGATTCTGTTGTAGCATTGCAAGCTCAAGTAAAGGCATTAACTCAAAAGATTAATAGCCTAGGAATAGGAGGAAATTCACAAAATGCATGCACCATTTATGGCCAACAAGGTCATTTAAGTGAGGTATGTAATTTGGGAATGAGTAGTATGGAGGAGAAAGTTAGCTTTATACAAGGGCAAGGGCTTGATAACCCGTATTCAAATACCTATAACCTTGGTTGGAGAAGCCATCCAAATTTTTCATGGGAAAATAATAGCAATCAAAATAGTGGTATTGGATTTCAACAACCTCAAGATAGGTTTGGAGCTTTAGAGGCTAAGGTGGATAGGTTCATATAAGAAATTAATTTAAAGTTCAGTTCACAAGAAGAGAACCAAAAGAGGATGGAGACAAAGTTTGATCAAATCACTAAAAATCATGCCTAATCTATTCATAACTTGGAGGTACAATTAGGGCAAATTGCTAAGGCTTTACCCTCCTGATTATATGGAAATTTATCAAGTAATATAAAGGAAAATCCATGAGAATATTTGAAGGCAGTCTAGTAGAGGTCTCATTTATATCTTTAAAGTTGGGTTTATAGGTATTTACATATTTTATTATTGTTTATTTTTCAGTTAATTTAGGATACTAACATAATTTATTTTTGATTATATAGGTTATATTACTTAGTATGTCATTATAATTTTAGAAAGAAAAAAAAAGAGAAATAATTAAACAACTAGTGATTTTTCTTCATTGTCGCAAGGGCGAAACCTGTCGCGAGAGCGACATTAAAGCAAAGATGATTTTTATAGGCAGTTGTCATGATCATGCTAGCATAGTACTCTCGGCGGCTATATTTTAGGATTGGGCAGTTTGTGTCTGTCACGAGCGTAACTTACCTCGTAAGCACAATGCATGAAGAGTGTAAGCATTATGTCGTGAGAGTGTCGGATGTCGCGATCATTACATTGATCATTTCTTCGCTGTCATAAGCCAATAGTGTCATGAGGTCATGACAATCCATTGCATTTGAAAAATTTGACTATTGCACTCCCTTCTTAACTATCCTATAAATAGATTTAAACCCTAAGTACTGTTCACTCTTCCTTTTTTAGGAATTTTTCAAATTTTCTTAGGGTTTTCTTTCCAAATCTCATAACTTCTTTCTTCTTTTCTCACTTTAATTGAGTTTTCAGGGTTGTTCTTTCTTTGTTTTTAAGTAATCTTGCTGGATTGAGTTGTTCTTTCTGATCTTCACAATGGTACGCACAAAGATAGTGGGTCGTAAGGACAAGAGGCTTATGGAGGGTTCTAGTTCTCCAAACCATGCTTCTGTGTATCTTTAAGATAGGTTTAAGTGTCCTTTCCCCATATTCTGATCAAGAATGTGAAAAATTTTAGTATTTTTCGAAGAAAAGTTATGTTGGCATGTTGCATATTGATTTTTCTTTACTAACTGATTTGAGACTTACTCCCTAATTTGAAAAATATCTGAAATATATGAAATGGAGTAGATTTGTTCATTTGTCTTTGCCTGTGTGGAGGGATTGAGCTATAGAATTATTTTATGACACTTGAGTATGTTGATGACCGTAAAAAAAAACTTAAATTTAGACATCAAGGTCATGAATATATTTTTGGTTTTGATGAGATGTATAGTTGGTTTGGATTTCCACTCAATGACAAATGATTTGATTCGTATGTTTTTTATCCAAAATCTGTGTGGCATAAATTAACTGGTTTGGATGTTTTTAATAATAAAAATTCACCCAATTGCCAACTTAACGATGATGCATTTTTCTATTTCATAAATATATCTATCATGCTTTGTTTGGATGAGTTGAGAGTACTAAGGTTAAAACCAAGGATTTGTTTGTGCTGAATTTGTTAATATCTCATACAACACCTTATTCTATTAACTTTATTTTTGATGGCTTGTACCATGCCTCTATCACAAGAAGTAAAACTATAGGCATGTGTCATATGGTCACGAGAATAATTTTGGGATGTTTAGGTGATTTGGATAATTTTTTTTGAATGAGAATGAATCGGTTGCCATGATGGATGTTAAATATTTGAGAAACTCTCATGTCTTGGATCGAGCCGATTGGCCTCCCAAGTTTGTCTCTCACAATGTGCAGGTTGGTGGTCCTAGCATGGATAAGGGAAATGCAAAGCTCGTGAAACTTCCACCACAACAGCATCCGTGGACTCATATGTTTTGATGATGAAGATGTTGGTGTAGATGCTAGCAAGTCTGCTGCTGGATAAGGTGATGTTGCTAGTATGCAGCAGATCCTTTTGCACTTGGATGGCATTTAAGCAGCCAACCAAAGCATGGTTGCTCGTATGGATACTCTTGAGACCTCATTGCACAAGATGCATAAAAGTCATAAAAGTTTGAGCTGTAAGTTGCTTTCTTTTTTCCGATAGCAAAATGTGTAATTCAGTCCTTCACCACCAAAGTCCTCTAATAGAACAACCATGTAACGTTTCCTTTAAGTCCGACTTTTTACTTTTATTTTGTGTTTGTGTTTTTGCATGTATCATTTTTTATTTTTATTTTATAGTGTGTTTTGTTGTGTCTTCCTTACATAATGAGGACATTGTCCTTTGAGTGTGGGGAAGCTAGTTGCTAGTTTGTATCTAGGATTAGTTTTAAATTTTTATGTTATAATGTGTTATGGAGTTTTCTTTTTAAGGTACTCACCTAGTAGCATATGTAGGTAATGCTTGCGTAGTTAATTGTGAGTCTATTGGATACATTTACTAAATTAGAATTAAGGATCTTTTATTTTAGTATGATTATGCTTCTATAGATAGGCTTGTTTAAGTAAAGTACTTTGTATACATTTCTTTTTAGCCATGATTCTTCAAGCGTGTTTTTTAAAATTAGTGAGTTTTGTATGATGTAGAGTTTTATCATGGCCATGGTGAGCTTTTGAGTCTTATAGATATTAATCATTTTTGTTGAGAGAATTCCTCTTGTTTTCATTACTTTAAAACTTGTGTTAGATAACTTTTGAGATCACACTTAGTATATAATATGCATGAGAAATGATAAGGGCATTAGAAATAACCTCTTTTAGCTTGCTTAAACAACTAACCTTTTTGACTTTAGGTAGCCATTTTGAGCCTATAACTATTTTATTCATGAGCTTATTGGTAGCCTTAATCCAATTTTTGATCAATTAAACCTCTCTTTTTGAATCCTTATGTGGGAGATGTAGTATTGCTTGGATGAGTAATACAAAATATTTATATTTTGTAAGCATGAATTATTTATGAATCATTTTTTATCCCTTGAGTTTAAGGTCCACTAGTCTTTAGAAAAAAAAAAGAAACAAAAATGAAGAAAGAAAAAAAACTACTACACTAGTTTGCTTTAAAATAATGAAAACAAAAGTAAGAGAAGTAACTACTTGAAGTTAAGCATGATATAAAAATTAGTGGGAATTGATGAATGTTTAAAGGGGATTTGAAAATTTCATTAGCAAAGATAGATATCATGCTTTAGTTTTTGCAATACGAAGTCTTACTTGTTTTAGTAATTGTTGTATTTTTCCAAATGAATGAGCTACCTAACCAAAATTGTTCCTACCCTTACCTAAACCAAGCTACAACCCTTTAAAGTCCTTTTGATTTTGTGCATTATTTTATGCTAGTGATGGAGATTATTATTTAACACAAGCCTAGGGTATATGGTGGTACAAGAGGTAATATGAGTTAAACACAATCCATTAAACACTTTAGTAATGTGAGGCAGAATTTATGAGGGAATAACTCTACATCTTGTGATATTTGCTAGGTTAGAATATATGTTGTAAGAAATAAGGTTTTTAAGAATTTTATATCTTTGTACTTTGAGTTCTTTTGTTTATCTTATTGATGGCATATGAGTATTAAACCTTATAGATCCAATATTTTATTTCGGTATTTGTTGACATTAACTCATAATTAATATTTTTAGGAAATCTTGCATTTGTTAATTTGTGAGAATCTCAAGAATGATGGACTCTATATTCCATGTTTTATGTTTTATGTATACATTTGTGTTAAATTATTTTCTCTTGCATCTTGAAGCTTTGCTTGAGGACAAGCAAAGGTTTAAGTGTGGGGAATTGATATGAACTTGAAAAGCTCATAAATAGTGTCTATATGTGTTTAGTTTTATTAAGTAAAGTGTCTAATATTTTGGGTATTTTATGTATATTTTGTTGCTTTTATGTGTTTTATGTGTTTGTGTGTGTTTTATTTATTTTACAGGGGTAAGGGATCAATTTGGAGCTAAGTTGGTTCTTTAATTTGCTTGAATATTTTGTGAATCTGATGAATTTATAATTTTCTTTCCTTGGTTGCCTAGCTTTGTTAGTTTATTTTATGGACAGAAAGCATCTTGTTTGATATAAATCTTTTTTTATTGAATATGACGTGGATATATGCTTTGATTTGAGTTGTTATAATTCATTGCCATTTTTTATTACATTCTGATAATTAAATGCTTGTGCTAGCTATTTTTGTAGTTAGATTAAAGTAGTCAATGATTCTGATGTAATCATATTGATACTTTGTGGAAGCTGAACTCCAATATAGGCAATACGAGTTATTTTTTAGGGACTCTATTAAGTTACTTAGAAACAATAGAATGTTATTTTGTTCAATTGTTTAAGTATTAGGCTTAGATTATAAAAAGCAGAACTTCATTGTTGAGAATCAGCTTGATAGACAACTATTTAAAGTATGCTCTCTGCACTTGTATGTTTGCTTCAGACATGTTTATTTTGTGTGTATTAGATTTCTATTATAGAATTTGTATTGAGACACTAAATTATGTAGTGAAAATAAGGTTTGGAAGAACTTACTGTCATGAATTTATATGATGTAATTCTTTCAGATTTCTCTGTCCTATTATTTATCCCTTAACATTGACTTGCTATTTGGCTTTCTAAATATTAACTACATCTTAAATTGTCTTTTGAGAAGTTTTTGATTAGTTGGTGTCTAAGATACTAAATTATTCCATTGAATAAAGGATTATGTTTAGCAGCTGTGATTTACCTACACTTGATTTTGTGTCTAACTATTTTTTTTTAGGTTTTTAATTAAGATGATTTATTTGGAAATGTTCACACCACATGCTTAAATATCGTATAGTATTCCACAAATGAGTAATTAACCTCTTAAAGAAATTTAAACTTGATTATTATTTGTTTCTAGTTGAGACTTTGATACTCGAGATGAAAATCAGGCTTTAAAGGATCAGTTATCAGCTATGGAATCTCAAGTGAATGAACTTAAACAATTAAGAGAACTTTTGCTAGTTCAACAATCCAATATCCAGTCTCCATCAACACCCTTTCAAAGGAGTGACTAGACTGCTAGAAGCATATTTACAGGTGTGTTTTATTGGTTATAAACCTCGAATAGAAATATAATCCTCAAATATTGTTATTATCCATTTTTTGTGTGGGATTTTGCATGTTGATAGGGAATTTTAGAAGACTTGTATGTTGTTTAATGATATGTTTTATTGGTAATTATCTATTGGGGCATAAACAAAAAGTGTTCTTTTATAAAAATACATGTGTTTTGCTACTTTTAATAGAAATTTGGCAATATTGATTTAAATTTCTTCTTGAATTATTTATATATTCATTGACGATGTTTTGTTTGATAAATATCTATTGATTTTAGATGTATAGGTTTCAATTTTTAGGTTGTTTTTAGAACAATCAATTTAGCTCTGTTTTCGGCTATTAGAGTTGTATTTTGGTTACATTTTATATATGTGAATCTCATTGCTTTTAATTTATAGTAAAACTAATTTTTGTTCATTAATCTTGTAGCCCCTTTTCATATATGCTGACTTTTTGAAGTGTAGATAGTTACACTTGGTAGAATTATATTTTTTTAAGGTTCATATGCTGACTTTTTGAAGTGTATATATTTACACTTGAAGGATATATACTTTTTTTAAGGTTTGTTCTCAGAATATTTGTAGATTTAATTAATTATTTATAGTAGATTTATATATTTTCTGGCATAATTATTTTTGTTTCCTCATACATTTTGCAGTTTTTGGTATGGACAAAACATTGAAGTACAAAATTGAATACGAAGATTCGAAAGAACATTAGATTTTTGGCTAGATAAAGAAGCATTATCTTATTTTGTTATAGATTATTTTTTTTGCAAAGGGGTTGTATAAACAATGCATTGATTTTTTGGATGATAATTCTATATACGTATCAATTACAAATTATCTATGAATGTATTATATTATTAATTGTCTATGCTTTTGAGCAATCTTAATTTGAATGCTCTAGTGTTGATACTAAATTAAAAATACAGGGTAAAATGAATGGTCTCTAATTAAAGTTTTATGGTCTTTAATCTATCATATGGTCATATGATTATTACTTTTAAGGATGGCATTTCCTTTCCTTATTTATATTTCAACGATCGGATTTTAGTATGGTCCTTTAAAATTTACTGTCAATATTATATTTTTAAGGACCGAATTTCTGGTCCATATTTATTGTAATGATCAGGTGACTTACATTATTAAGGACGGTAAAGTCGGTCCTTAATACTAACTGGGACCAGTTTTTATCCGGTCCCTAATGGTTTTACGCTATCGGGTTTAAGACTGGTCCTTAAACATTTGCGGTCATTATTATATTTTTGTGGACCATATATTCGGTCCTTATTAACTTTAAAGAGCACGTGACTTACATTATTAAAGACGGGAAAATCGGTCCTTAATACTATTTAGGGACCGATTTCTTACCCGATCACTAAAAGTTTTAAGGACCGGTAGATATATCTCGTCCTTAATTATCATTAGCGGCGGAGCCTATAAGAACGGGATAACGACCAGTTTTTCCCATCCTTATTAAGTTTTAAGGACCGAATTGGCACTTTTAAGGACTGGAATTCCCGTCCTTGAAAGTCTTTTTTCTTGTAGTGTTTGATTCTACCTAAAGCAACATTAACACTGCCAGATAACCACTAATAAGGAAATCCTAGAAATTTAAAGAGAGTGCATAATGCTTTAAAAATTTTGATATCATGAGTAGTACTTTTCAAGTTATGAATAGTGCCACTCGGGATGAATAGTACCCTTAAGGACTGTAATGCACTTTTTTCGAGCATAGAAAGTACAATTTATGGAGAGTTTGAGGATCTAATTTGAGGTGAAATCAAAGTTAAATAGGGTCTCAAAAGTTAAAAATAAAATTGAGACATAGTGTGATGCAAGCCAAATACCCAATGGTATTTGGTTTGCTTTCGAAAGTCCACTTTTAGAATTCTAGACTAGATAAAGATTCATTTAACTCATAAAGGCTAGTTATCAACTCAATTTTCCAAGTATCGTGCCCAAAAAGGCATGAGATAGAGTTTTGAGGTACCATATTCCATTGCTGGTGATCAACCTATGAAGGTGTTTGTTGGGCACAAGGTATGTATCATGGAATTGCAACCTAATAAAATATTAAAAAATGAGTTATAACCTTATGAGGCCAAAACTAGAGATAAGTTCAAGACCTCAATCTTATTTATACCTTGGTTAATATTGTATAAGTGGATTTAAGGATTAATTATTTTATCCCTATTCTCAAGCAAATTACCATTCTAGAAAAAAAGGCGCACTCAAGTACATTAGAAAGCTATAAAAATTTATTATATCAAAAGCATCAAAATCATGATATAGAAATGAATTTAACTATATAAAGGTAAAATCATACATAAATTGGGAAATTTATCGAGTTTCATTTTAGATGAAAATACTGGTTCCTGCTTGCAGATTATGAAAAAGGGGCAATTTTGTATATGTATTATTTGAAAAAAAAAATGATGACTGATCCCATTTTATTAGAAAGAATATTATTGTTAATTTGTATAAAAATTTTTACGTTATTAAGAAAAAGATTATTGTTTTAAGTGCGATTTTTGGATAAAAATAGGATATTGGTCTAAACTTTATTAGTAAAATCCTAATTAATTAATATAACTAGTTTTGGTATGATTTTTAATTTAAACATTCAAAAAATGTTTATTATTACATGCCTTTGCATAATAAAAATAAACATATGCCAAATTAATTATATAATAATAATAAATAATGAAGCAACAAAATAACTAGGAATAAATATTAAGCTAATCTCCCATAATAGGTTCTCCATCTCGACCCGAAATGTGTGGGTGCCAACAGGTATTAAAGTCATGATAGAAAATAATAATAGTTAACAATAAAGCAAATTAAATGATAAATAATTAATTGCAACAAATAAATTAAATAATTAATTAATTTTACATAATAGAAATAAAATAAACAAAATATATAAAATGCATCATGCATTCTGAGTTAACACAGTATGTATAAACATGCATATTCTAAAAAGTGTAAATAAATTGCTAAATAAATAAATGTATAATGTATAAATATAAATATATAAATATAGAAAAAAATAAAATGTAGCAAATAATAATAATAATAATAATAATAATAATAATAATAATATGCACAAACTAAAGTAAATTTAACCAAATATAATAAACAATATTATAATAAATAAAATAAATTAACATGACATAAAAAATATATAAAATAAATTCAATAAAATAAGCAATGTTTTAGACATGAATTATTGAAAATAAAATAAAAAATAAAAGAAAATGACAAAAGAAAGAAAATGCAAGATGGGAAGCCAAAATGAATGAACTGCATGCAATTTATGCAAAGCAAGCAAGGCGTGAGAAGAAAGAGTGGCGTGCAAGAAGGGAAAGGCAGAAGAGTGAGTCACGGGCGAGTCAAGGTAGAAATAAGAGGGTTAAGGGTGATTCACTGGCTAAGGCCATAAACCGCCTAGCGAGCCACACCCTTTAGCCGTGACTCAACCTAGAATTGTACCCTCAGCATTAGAATGATGTCAACAACCACCAAACTCACAAAAATACAATTCAAAGCAAATTGATGCTAGAAAATGCCAACAAACTCATTTTAATACATGGAAAATATGATTTTTATATAAAAAAAGATTAAAACAAGAAATAAGAAATTCAAAGTTTGAACTCAAGGTTGAAAATAATGAATAGTAAAAATTCAATTAACTTATTTACTCAATTTTTGCATTATTTTAATGGATTTTCATGGATTAATGAATGAAATAACCATAAAACACAAAAATAGAGTATTTTACAAGATTAAATCAAAGAGTCAAAGATTGAGAAGAAAATAAAAATAAAAATGGAAAATGAATATTTGCACAGTAAAATTAAAATTAAATATTGGATTAGTAATATTTGGGGCTTATGAATATTACTTTCAGTATTAGTTTACTCAAAGATCAAGGATCCAATGCTTTTAGTTTTTTCCCTTATCCTTTGTTCTTAGTTTTAAGTTACAGAGTATTTTTTAGAAAGAGAAAATAAGAGAGAGAACGCCTCTAAAAATATTTTTTTTGCCTTAAAAAACCCCTTATGATGAACAATAAATGCTCAGACAAGAATTGAAAAAGAAAAATAAGAGTTTTAATCCTTTGTTATCAAAAGAAAATAAAAAACTAATTAACTCACTCCCTTAACTCATGAGTCAAATGAGTAAGTTAATGTGGGATTTTAAAATGGTCAAAACAAGTCAAACTTTTGTCAACAATGCCTATTTTGTCACTTTTTGGGTCAAGTGACGGCCTTAACTCATGAGTCAAAGGAGTGACTCAATACTAAATCAAATTTTAAACTTTAAAATCGTGCATTTTTGCCTTAGCAATAGATGGACAGGTGTAAAACCTCCTAAAAAAGGATTTTTGAACACTAAAAACTTTTGAGTAAAGCCTTAAAAAGGCACTTAAGGACATAAAACCTAGTGGAGAGCCTAACACTTCTGTTCCTTATCTATGAGCAATAGTATCCTCATTAGGTAGCCCTTCAAGATCTAGTGTTCATAGTTGCCCTAAACTTTGAAAAGGCTAGTGCACTAGTGCCAAAATGTGCTAAAATTCAAAGTAAAAAGTTAGAGACACATACCTGAGGTGGTGGCCTCCTTACCAATTAGGGTTATTGATGGAGAGATCCTTGCTATCTTGTCGATGAGAACCTCATTGTGCAATCTTCACTTATTGAGGTAGCAATTTCCTTGAGCTGTTGGTGGTCTGTTGAAAAGGCTTTGATGCCCCTTAAAAAGGCTTGAAGGCCTCGCAAAAAAGGCTTGAATGCCTCGCAAAGAGGGCTTAAATTCCTTGCAAAGAAGGCTTAAATGCCTCATAAAGATGCCTTAAATGCCTTGCAAAGAGGTTTGAATACCACGTAAAGAGGGCTTGGAGATGCTAGCTCAAAGGTGAATTGGAGTTTTAATTTTTAATACCTCATAATACAACTTTTGTAATGGATAAAAATTTTAATTTTTGTAAATAGTACTTGTTGAGCCATAAATAGTGACGTCGAGATGATATTGGGTTCAATCATATTAGCATTAGTGCACTAGATTTCATAAGAACTCTAGACTTAAAAATGCTTAGGTTAGAGCAGTACTAGAATGGATGACCTATTGAGAATTTTTTATGCCCAACCATTAGAAGTATATGTATTGCACCATTAGATAATATAAATTAAATTGAGTTCAGCGTTATAATTTGATATGAAATTGAAATTAGATAGGCCCTCAAAATATATAATGAAAAATTTTTCCCTTGTAAAATAAAGTTTGACCAAACTTTGACTGATTTAAAAATATTTTATAGACCTCCAAAATTTATTTAGTTTGCATGGACATGCTTGAAATAATCCCAACTAATATTCGGAAGTGAAAAATAAAATTTATGGGATTTTATACCAGTAAAATTGGTCTATAGGCTTAAAAAATAATGCTAGAGACCTTGGAAAAATTATTTGAATACATGGATTCACTAGAAATATTATGGAGGATTATTTGATAGTGAAAAATAAATTTTACAATGATTTTAAAAATTAAGTTTTCTGACCGGTCTAAAATATTTTGGTATCCTAAAACCTATCGAAATGAACTTCGATTGATCCAAAATTTTAAATAAATATTAATTATAATATTTAGAATTTTTTCAAATAATTTTGGTGAAAAAAATAAAATAAGGATGGATGAGTCAATGAGAAATTAACGAGTGGTGCAATTATGATCATAAAAAGTGATTTGATTTGTCCACCCCTTAAACCATTGATTTTAGGGCTAAATATTCACCAAAAACTCAAATATTCTGGACAAAAAAGGACCAAAGAGCAGCTCTCCCTCTCCTCCAAATTTATATCCTGAAATTTAGTGAAATTCCATCATTTTCACTCGATTTAAGCTCTCCTATCGTAATTTTGCATGATCCATCAACTGGAATCACTCTTATCATCTATTAGTAGCCCCAAAATCAAGAATAATTTATATTTAAAGTGGAGAAAGTACCTAGAATTATGAAGAAAAAGGTTTGGAGCAAAATCCAAGTAAGTCAATTTAGTGGTATTTTAATGATTTAAATGGATTTTTAGGTAGATTTTACGTAGATATTTATATTTTAAGTTTATTTTGAATTATGGATGAAGAAAAAATGAGGAAATAAATTATGGAGAATTCGGCCAAAGTGGATTTTCAAGGGAAATCAAGTGGAATCAAAGGTAAAAGGAAGGAAAAGATGGAAAAGGAAGAGAAATTATGGATAGAGCTTGGAAAATATGTAAGTGGATACCTAAACTAACTCATTTTGTGTAAACCTAGTGTATGTGTATTTTAGGATTTTTGATGTAAATTATGTTTAAATTTAAATTAAAGATAGAATAATGAAATTGAGTGTCAAAGAATTAAATTGGCATGAAAAATTGTCTAAAAGAATAAATAAAAGGGTAAAATTAATTTAAACCCTTATTATGTCACTTAGAGAAAACTTGCGAAATATGAAGTATAATGTAAAATAATGGTAAATTAGTGTAATTAGATGATAAATAATGGAATATGTAATGTCTATTTTATGATAATATGATTAGACATTATACATTAGTTATGTACCCTATTATAAGAGTTATGAGTTGAGAGAACAAATGTCGATGCTATTATATGAATATGAAATGTTAATTCATATATCAATTATGGCTTGAGAAAATATTGTATTTTGTAAGGAGGAACATGATGAATCAAATATTCTTAAAAATGGTTAAGCTTGTAGGTCTTAGTTCAGTTGTGGATTAGATAGGCATGCCTAAAGGGATATAGTTACAACTACCATAGTTGACCTTGTTTGGGTTCATTGTTTATTCCTTTAATGGAACAATAATTCGGCTCTTTGGGTTCATCATTTGATATCTTCGGATATCTATTGTTTGATACATTCGGGTATCTATTGCTCCCGTTATCCACCCTTTGAACTAATACTTAGGCAGACTATTAAAGTTTAAAGGATGTGTTTGAAATAAGAAATACATGTATCAATTACAATATCCATATAATGTAAGCATGATGGATGACTTATTTCAATGTTTCATCTTCATTTCCTTTTGGTTATAAATTGTTAGTATAAAATGAAATCATGTTATAATGATGTTGATATTCTTATTACAATGCTTGTGTGAAGATGTTGACGGTTGACCATGTTATTTTCGAATGTTATCTCGCCACTAAGTTTTATAGCTTAGCACAGGTTGTTTTATATCCGTGTAGGTTCGGTACAAGGTCACTCCAAAATTTAATTCTGCATCAGTTGGCCAATAAGAGTCAGTCAATATTTTTTTGGATGTAGGATATTTTTGTGGATAACTCCTTTTTATTTGGCCTTATATTTTTCCATGATATAATTCAATATATTATAATATGGAGGACTGTAATATTTACTTAATTACCTTTACTTGCATGTAATTTCTAATTGTGGGTAGTTAGTATGTGATGACTATGAATATGATTTCTTTGCATGAAATTCTAGGTTATGCATGCACCATATACCTATGTTAGGAAGCCTTGTGTGCTCGTTAAGGGTGTTATAGGGGAACCTAATATGATCATGATTAAGGTCACACCTAAATTATATACATGATGATTATATTGATAAATCACTAGTGTGAATTATGTTTGTTGAAGGCATGATACATGACATGATATGACCAGAAATGTTAGATATAGTATTAGTTAGAAATTGGAATTAGGGTGTCACAGTATGTGGTATGAGAGTATCCAGGTTTAGCCTTTTCTAGGCAATATAGGTCTAGAAATATTTAGTATGATTTAGTGTCTTATTGGCTTAATGCAGTAGTCCTTGTTTTCATATATATTTAAGATGGATGATTCTAGGAAAGCTATCGTGGAATCGGTTGAAAGTAATTTACTAGTTGCGATAGGTTCCTCTGATATGAGATCTTTATCATCCAATTAGAATGAGATCCCTGTCGTTATTCCTGGAGAAGCATTATATGATATGGCTTAAATTCTACAATGGATGACAGCACCTAAGGCCCCAATCTAGGAGATTAGAAAATATGGCGGGAAAGAATTTTCATGTACCACGTAAGAGCAATATAAGGAATCTGAATTTTGGCTAGGAAAGCTAGAGAGGATACTTGATAATATTCATTGTCCCGCTCATTATAAGGTTTCATGTGCTACATCCTTACTTCAAGGACCAGCCTACGATTTGTGGAAGCTAGTACTCAGATAACCTCAATTGCCGGATCCTCTTACTTAGGGATTCTTTGAAACTAAATTTAAGAAGAGATATGTGTTAGAGAGTATGCCTTATAGCCCATGTAAAAGGGATGTATTTCATATATATAAATTCATATTCTTAATAAAAGGCATATTCATTTATTAATGCTATGTTTAAATACATGAGTTTGTATATCTTAAATTAATAAATGAAGTCCTGGATATTATAAACACAGTGCAAAGGCAATCATGAAAGTGTTCATGATATGAGATGTCTATTACATGCAAATGTGATAATATCTAAATATCCCTAGTCATAGAATTAACAAGATAGGACATTGTTAATTTGGACATACTAGCACATGTTATGCTTCTTGAATATTTCAAGCAGTGGTTCTCATAACTGTGATTATAAGTGATGATCAAAGCTAACATGTGGATGCTTGTTAGAAGAACAAGTTCAATGGAGACTTTCAAAGAGAATCCTCACATTGATATTAAATCTATATAAGTGAGGAATCTTTTTATAGCAATTGTGCAAGTATCCTTAGACTTGAGATCACCAAAGTTATCTTAAGTAGCAAGTGATATACTTTGATTCTATAACTGATTACTTTTAACTGGGGGCAAACATAGTTAGGAGGTTGGGTATATTATGACCTACTTAAAGATAGTTAATTGATTGATAAAGGATTCACCATTCCAGATTTATTAAGGGAAGTTATCTAACATGATTCTATAATTGCCTTGTTTAGAGAATCTCTGGCCAGAATAATATACCAAGATGGATAGGCATCCATGAAGGGTATTTTGGGAACAATGGTTAAATTAATAGAACATACATAATTAGATTTATATGAGTTGACATAAATCCATACTCAAAATCTAATTGAGATAAGAGTGGTGAAATGAGTAATTGCATGGTAACTATTTCTATGGAAGGGTATGGCCAAAACCACTTCACTTTCCTGACATTTGGGTAGTCATGATGCCTAGCTAGTGGCCGTTCATGACTTGTATAATAATGTTTCATAAATATCAATAAGGGATTGATAAAATGATTTAAAGAAGTTTAAATCATATGAGTTTTGGATAAAACTCATAATTACATATTATACTATCAATATGGATAGGACACAATATGTCACACACATATAAAGTGGAGAAGAGAAATAAATAAGAGAATAATTAATTAAAGAGTTTAATTAATTATGATCAAGTAGAAATGTTCGCAGAACTTTCTAGAAATATTCTGCAAAATGGACCTATTTGAAATATTATATTTCATAATTAATTATTATTGGACTATAAGTGTTATAGGACTAATATAATAATTAATAGATCCATTTGAAAAATAAATGAGGGCCAGAGAATCGGTTTTGGTGTAGAAACCCACCAGAGAATGGGTTCTATGCCAACTCCAAATACAAGGCCTTATAGACCTAATTCTTGGACTAAAATAAATTAAATATATTTAATAAGTGTTGTGGAGCCTATATATTTAATTTTGAAGGATTTATAATTAATATGGATTATTAAACCCATGTGAATGAATAAAGGGCTTAGTTTATGGGTTATGTGCATAGTCTTTTGAGAAAGGACTTAAATAGGACTTAATTGAGCCTAAATAAATTAATAATATTTCTAGAAGCCCAATTAATATTTCTTTAGCAATTTTAAAGAGCCCAATTCAATTATTAAGTTTTATTTTTAACCTAACTATAAAAATCCAAGATGATGGGATTTAGGGTTAAGTGAGTTTCATAAGAAAAGAAATTCTTGAATTATTCTCTAACCCTAAAACCCTATCACTTGGATTTTTTATAGTTAGGTTAAAAAATCTAACTTCATAATAGGATTGGGCTCTTTAAAATTTCTAGAGAAATATTAAATTGGCTTCTGGAATTATTAATAATTTATTTGGGCTCAATTAAATCCAATTTAAGTCCTTTCATAAAAGACTATGCACAAAACCCATAAACTAGGCCGTTTGTGAATATACTTAGATTTAATCACCCAAATGAGTTTCAAATCCATCCAAATTAAATATGTAGGCCCCATAATACTTATGAAATATATTTAATTTATTTTAGTTCAAGAATTAGGCCTTTAAGGCCTTTTTTCTGTAGTTGGCGTGAAACCCTTCCTCTTGAGGGTTTTTTGCACCAAGATCATTTCTTTGGGCCCCTTTTATTTTATCCAATGGATCTATTAATTATTATATCAGCCCTATAATACTTATATTCCAATAAAATTTAATTATGAAATACATTATTTCAATTAGGTCCATTTTACAAAATATTTCAAAAAAGTTATGCGAATAATTTTACTTGATCATAATTAATTAAACATTTCAATTAATTATTCTCTTATTCACTTCTCTATTCCCATAATAATATCAAATATTATTATCCTTGTCATTTTACCATTTTATTCTTTTCTCTATATGTGTGTGACCTATTGGGTTCCTGTCCATAGTGGCAGTATAATATGTAATTGTGAGTTCTATTCAAAACTCACATGATTTAAACTTCTTTAAATCAGTTTATCAATCCCTATTGATATTTATGATACACTATTATACAAATTATGAGCAGCCTCCATCTAGGCATTATGACTACCCAAATGTCAGGAAAGTCAAGTGTTTGACTATACCCTTCCATAGAAATAGTTATCGTGCAATTACTCCTTTCACCACTCTTATCTCAATTACATTCTGAGTATGGATTTCTATCAACTCATATAAATCTAATTATGTATGTTATATTAATTTTAACCATTGTTTCCAAAATGCCCTTCATGGATCTCTATCCATCTTGGCATATTACTCTAGCTAGAGATTCTATGAACAAGGCAATTATAGAATCATGCGAGATAACTTCCCTTAATAAATTTGGGATGGTGAATCCTTTTTCAATCACTCAACTATCTCCAAGTAGGTCATGATATACCCAACCTCCTAACTATGTTCACCTTCAGTTGGAAGTAATCAGTTATGGAGTCAAAGTATAACATTTGCTACTTAAGATAACCTTGGTGTTCTCAAGTCTAAGGATACTTGCACAACCGCTATGAAGAGATTCCTCACTAATATATATTTAATATCCATGCGAGGATTCTATTCGCAGGTCTCCAATGAACTTGTTCTTCTAACAAGCATCCATATGTTAGCTTTGATTATCTTCCATAATCACAGTTATGAGAACCACTGCTTGAACCATTCAAGAAGCATAACATATGCAAGTCTGTTCTAATTAACAATGTCCTATCTTATTAATTCTATGACTAGGGATATTTAGATATTATCACATTTACATGCAATAGACATCTCATATCATGAACACTTTCATGATTGCCTTTGTACTGTGTTTATAATATTAAGGACTTCATTTATTAATTTAAGATTTACAAACTCATGTATTTAAACATAGTATTAATAAATGAATGATGCCTTTTATTAAGAATATAAATTCATACATATGAAATACATCCTTTTTACATAGGCTATAGGGCATACTCTCTAACAAATATAATATATGCCATACAAGCTAGGCAATTTCTTAAAAAGAAGTGTGAAGCATTTTTGCCTAGTTCTTGATTCAAAAAGGGACACGGTTAAGCTCTATACTATACAAGTAGCGAATGAATTTTCTGATGTGTTTCCTGAAGACTTACTTGCTCTTCCCCCTGAAAAGGTAGTGGAATTATCTATTGTGGTTTTTTCTTGGCACAACACCCAGTTTAAGAGCCCCCTATTGGATGGCTCTAAAGGAACTAAAAGAGTTGAAGGTACATTTACAATAACTACTTGACAATGGTTTTATTCGGCCTAGTGTATTGGCATGGGGTTTGTCGGTTCTATTTGTTAAGAAAAAGGATGGTTCTATGAGGATGTGAATTGATTATCGATAGGTAAATAAAGTGACAGTAAAAAATAGGTATCCATTCCCTAGGATTGAGGATTTGTTTGATTAGTTGAAAGGGGCAGGAGTATTTTTGAGGATTGACCTAAGATCAAGGTATTACCAACTTCGAGTTAGGGCTATAGATGTTCCAAAAATGGCATTTAGAACTAGATACGGGGCATTATGAGTTTCTAGTAATGCCATTTAAGTTAACTTGTAGGTTACTATCATCGCTTCGTAAAAGGGTTTTCAGTTATTGCATCTCCACTTACTAAGCTATTAAGAAAGAATGTTCAATTTGAGTGGACTGCCCATTGTGAGATTAGTTTTGATTTGATAAAGATTATGCTAACAAAAGCTTCGATCTTAACTCAACCAATCTCGAGAAAAGAGTATGCCATGGATAGTGATGCCTCTAAAGTTAGTTTAGGTTGTGTTTTAAATAGGAAGGTAGAGTGGTGGCTTATGCATCTCGACAACTTAAATCACATGAGCAAAATTATCCAACATATGATTTGGAGTTAGTAGAGGTAGTTTTCACCTTAAAGATTTGGTGACACTATTTATATGGTTAAAGATGTAGAATATACACAAACCATAAAAGCCTTAAGTATCTACTTACTCAAAAGGAACACAACTTGAGACAGCGGAGATGGGTCGAACTGTTTAAAGACTATGATTGTATAGTAGACTACCATCCAAGTAAGGCTAATGTGGTAGCAGATGCTTTGAGCAGAAAGATAATGAAGACTATAGTGTTATAACAGGGTAGATAAAGGTTTGCTTCAGATGGTGCATTAGTTGCCCAATTGAGGGCTAAGCCTTATATATGGCAGGCTGTGATGGATGCCTAGAAAAATGATATTAAGTTACAGTGAATTGTGGAATCTATGCATGAAGGGGATCAATCTAGGTACTCAATTAAAGAAAATGGAAGTTTGTACTTCAAGGATAGATTATATGCTGTAGATGACTAAGAATTAAAAAGAACCTTACTGTATGAATCTCACAACACAATGTTTACTATGCATCCTGGAGTTAACAATAAGTATCAGGTTCTTAAATGATGTTATAGGTTATCGGGTTTGAAGAAGGATGTGGTCGATTATGTCTCTAAGTACTTAACTTGTCATCAAGTGAAAGCCGAGCATCAAATTCCTTCTAGATTGTGTAACCAAATTCCAATTCTTCAATGGAAATGGGAAGATATTACTATAAATTTTGTGATCGGATTACCTTCTACATAGAGAAAGCATAATGCAGTTTGGGTAATTGTTGCTATATTAACTAAGTCAGCTCATTTCTTATTGATTATAATGGATTATTCCATAGATCAATTAGCAAAATTATATGTAAATGAGATCATTCGACTTCATGGGATTTCGGTATCTATAATATCATATCAAGACCCCAGATTCATCTCTAGATTTTGGCAGAGTTTACAGAAGTCCTTAGGAACACGATTAAAGTTCGGTATGACTTTTCATCCCCAGATGGATAGACAATAAGAAAGGGTTATTCAAGTCTTAGAAGATATGTTTAGGGGTTGTGTTTTGAATTTTTCTGGAAGTTAGGACAAATATCTAGCCTTGATGTAATTTGCATATAATAACAGTTATCAGGTTAGTCTTAGTATGGATCTGCATGAAGCTTTATATGGTTGAATTTGTAAGACCTCGATATGTTGGACTGTGTTAACTGAATGCAATATAATTGGGCCAGACTTAGTTAAGGACACTAAAGAAAACGTTTAAGTTATTCAGCAGAGATTGAAAGAAGCAAGTGATAGGCAAAGGTCTTATATAGATTTGAAAAGAAAAGATGTCGAATATCACATTAGGGATAAGGTATTTATGAAAGTGTCACCTTGGAGGAAAGTTTTGATGTTTTGAAAGAAAGAAAAATTGAGTCTAAGATTCAATAGTCCTTACAAAATTCTGTAAAGGGTAACATTAAGAAGTAACTTAGGAACCTGAGGTAGTGATGATTGCCTAATATCCTCAGTTGTTTAAATCAGGTGTGAATTTTGAAGGCAAAATTCTCTTAAGGGGGGGAGAGATATAATGGCCTAATCTTAACCTTAGTAAGAAATATGTTTAATTACTTGATACTGTGTGCTAAATTAATGTTTATATGGTTATATCCTCATTAGAATAAGTTTAATGAAGGGTAATATGTCAGTGAAATTTATGAATAAAGGGTTAATTGATTGATAAAAAGTGATGTTAGGGTAAGATTTATGATTTAAGATATATTTAGGGTCAAAGCATAAATTAAAATTTTTGATGGGTTAGTTTTGAGAGAGAAATTGAGAAAGGGGTTAGAAGGGTAATTTAATGGTCTTCTTATGTGCTTTCAATGATAAATATCACTATCTGTTCAAAAGAAGATCATCTCTCTCTCTGAGTTTGGAACTAGGGTTTTGATAAGAGCAATTTCTACCTTCTATCTCTTTAGTTAATTTAGTGTTTAGGTTGTCTGTAGTAGTAGAGTCCAACAAGAATAAAGGCAAAGGGATCTTGAAGGAGTGAAGAGGTCCAGGTGTTAAAGTATGGGAATACTGATTGCTTTTGTTATGTATGAGATTGTCTATAGATGGATCGATAGAAATTAGGGCTATGTGAACTGGATTCTTAAAATTCATGAAACCCTCAATTTAGGATTGAGCTAACTAAGTTGTGATGAGTTTTAATATGAGTTTTGCGAGATTATTTAGCTCTCTGAGCATTTTTTCTATTCAATCTAAGAAATCGGATCTGTCCATATTTGTATGTAGCCATCCAAGGCTAGAAGCCTTATGGTGCATAGCCATGCAAGGCTTCCAGCCTTGTGGTATGTAGCCATGTAAAGCTAGAGCCTTGTGGGGCTTAGGCATGCAAGGCTTCCAGCCTTATGGTGCACGGCCATGCAAGGCTTCCAGCCTTATGGTGTGTGACCATGCAAGGCTAGAAGCCTTGTGGTGCGCAGCCATGTAGGGTTTTTTGTGCTGTGATGCATGGTCATTCAAGGTATCCCTGTATGAGATGCACGACCATACCATGTTTACTTGTATATGATGCATGGCCAAGTGACACTTCACTGCTTTTCACTTCACTATCTTATGTACTCACTTGGATTATCTAACAAAATGTTTCCACATTAATTTTGACTAAGCCACAATCTTTATAAAGACAATTAGCCCTCTAATGCAATCTAATTGACACCCACTTAATGAGTTTTTTTATAAAAGTAAAATGTGATTGTTTTATGCTATGCCTTTACTATCAAGGTAAAGTGTTCATAGCAAGTTTATCAAGTAAGTGTGAATTGCAACTTGGTTAGACTTATGATTGTAATGTTGTGATTGCATTAAATTGAAGTATGATAACATTTGTCCTTAAATGAGTTTAAATACATTGTATATGAGTTATGAGTTGAGATAACAAATGTTGATGCTATTATATGAATATGAAATGCGAATTTATATATGAATTATGGTTTGAGCAAATATTGTAGTACGTAAGGAGGAACATGATGAATCAAATATTCTTAAAAATAGTTAAGCCTCCAGGTCTTAGTTCAATTGTGGATTAGATAGGCATGCCTAAAGAGATACAATTGTAGTTGCCATAGTTGACCCCTTTTGGGTCCATTGTCTATTCCTTTAATGGAATCATAGTTTAGCCTTTTAGGTCCATCGTTTGATACCTTCGAATATCTATTGTTTGGTACCTTCGAGTATCCATTGCTTCCGTTATCCACCCTTTGAACTATCACTTAGATAGGCTATTAAAGTTTAAGAGATGTGTTTGAAATAAGAAATGCATGTATCGATTACTTCATCAATACAATGTAAGCATGATGAATGACTTATTTCAATGTTTCATCTTCATTTCCTTTTGGTTATAAATTGTTAGTATGAAATGAAATCGTGATATAATTATGTTGATATTCTTATTGCAATGCTTGTGTGAAGATGTTTATGGTTGACCATGTTATTTTCAAATGTTATCTGCCCACTAAACTTTATAGCTTAGCACTGGTTATTTTATATCCATGTTGTTTGGTACAAGGTCACTTAAGGATTTAATTTTGCATTAGTTGACCAGCAAAAGTCGGTCCAAATTTAATTTTTGGATGTAGGATATTTTTATGGATAACTCATTTTTGTGTGGCCTTATATTTTGCCATGATATACTTCAAATATTGTAATATAAAGGATTGTAATATTTACTTAATTACCTTTGCATGCATGCAATTTCTAGATTATGGGTGGTTAGTATGTGATGACCATGAATATGATTTATTTGCATGAAATTCCAGGTTATGCATGTAACATATACCTAGCCTTGTGCACTCGTTAAGGGTATTACAGTAGAACCTAATATGATCATGATTAAGGTCACACCTAAATTATATACATAATGACTATAATGATGAATCACTAGTGTGAATTATATTTGTTGAAGGTATGATAACTATGATAACATGACATGATATGAGCAGGAATGTTCCAATTTAAACACTTAGCATAAAAATCCAATTTAAAACTCCCAGACATCCATTAAACTCTTTTAAAGCAAATTTACCTTTAATTTGTTCTTAGTTCCACTTTTCTTAGCCTTAATCCACCTTTAACAACACACAATTATATCAAATTCAGAAATTAACTATGCATTAATAAGAATAAATTAACCCAAGAACATGCATATCACATATCCTTCTTGAATTTAATAATCAACCATTAATCAAATAAATCAATCATCATTTCAATAAAATCAAAAGATAAAAATCTACTTAAAACTAAGAAATAATCAAACTTGCATTAAAATTAAAGCTCAAACATAGTCATTATAATAAAAGTTTAAAGATTCAAGTATCCTTTAGCAAAAGTAAAGAAACTACTCATAATTAATCTTAAAAACTGAAGAAAATAAATAAAATGAAACAAAGTCATATAGCCAAGAAGCTCTCTTGATAACGTTGTAGAAAACCAAAGCACAGCTCCAAAACTCTAAGCTTTTATCTCTTGAAAACTAAAATAAAACTAAAGTTAAATATTTGGGAAAAAACTAAAACTTATAAGTCGGTTGCCTTAAATAAGCTTTTATACTACCAAAGGAAGAAGTTAACTACTTTCATACATCCTAAATTAGAGTTTTATCATATTTAGAGGTCTTTAACTCAATAGAGGGGCAAAAGAACTCAGGTGAGCCTTATTAAGCTCAGGTGAGGTGTTTCTAACTCAGGATTGGTGTTTAAGGCTCAGGTGAGTGCTTTAGAAAATTATAAGAGAGCTTTTAGCTTGGGTGAGGTGATTCAACCTTGGACGAGGGCTTTATAAACTCGATTGAGGTGTTTTAGCACTCTCCCTTGTGCCTCCTTTCTATACACCACTAAGCTTTCTTGCCGAATATTACAAAATTGCCCCTAAATCTTCTCATTTCTTCAATTAAGTCCTTTTTTTCTTCAATTTAGCCCTTAAAAAACAAAAAATTGCAATTAAACCTACAAACACACAAATTAACTAATTAATCATAAAATCAACAAAATTACTACAAAATTAAATCACTTAAACACATAAAAATATACTAAAAATATAGTGTAATTCATAATTATCAAATACCCCGCACTTAGTCTTTGTTCGTTATAGATACAATGATCCGAGGTAACCTAGATCACGATTATTCGATGATGAAGAAATAGTATATTGCTGGCAATAGGTTCAAGTCTCAAAACTTTGATTGTGAATTTTTCAAAACTTTAAATATATCCAAGTGTTTTTGTAAAATTGATGTAAAAACCTCAATATGGACCTTCAATGGTGATAGACGACTATCTATCACCTGAAAGGTGCCCATCTATAGGTCTCATTTTCTTAGGTGGTTCGCCTAGAGGGTATTTTAGGGAATTTGGGTTTAGTGATGTTGGAGGGATAATGTCTGGGATTTATTGGATTTTATCTCTAATTTTTGAAGGAGTTTAGTTGGATTTCAACTCTAATTCCTTCCAAAGTATAAAATCTATTTTTAGGGTTTTGAAAAAGGGAGAATCATTATGTTTTTGGAGAGACACCATTAGAGGAAAAGAAAGGTTTCTCTCTCTCAAAACATATTTAGCTCTAAAGAATTCTTGTTCAAAATACACCAAGGGAAACCGATTTGATCTTTTGATTTTTGAGAATAAAAAATATGATTCGGAGTTAAATTCTAAACTACCACAATCATAAAGGCAGAATATATTCTGAGAGTAATATTTTAAGCTCCCATGTTACTTTTTCTCTCTACATCTTATTAAGCATGATCATTCAATTCTCGAATACATGTTCATATGTTTTAATCATTCTAATTGAATGATATGTGTGCTCTAGAGGTATGTTTCATTTATGGATCATTTAAATCACTAGAGGCATGGTAGGTCCCTTGAGATTCCTATATTGTTAAATATGTAAAGCTTTTTCTCCATATTCTAAATTTTGTTTTTTATAAATTTAATGTAGTTAATGTATGATTATGTGTTTCTATCAATTTTTAGCATGTTTTAGTGTATAAATATTGTATTTTTGAGGCTAGAAACCTATTGCATGATTTTCTAAAATTTTTTACATTTTTCTACACTATCTGGTTCAATCCAGTTGTGACGAATGGGAAGAAGGCATGAAGGACGACTGCCTCTCAGCCGAAGGATGAAACCCCTTAGTACCTTCCTTTTGGCCACCTTTCCTCCCTATTTGGCCATCCCTCACCTTGTTTTGCCATCTCTAGATTTTTTATGCCATTTTTTATGTACTTCATGTATATTTATGTATATTTATCATTTTCTATCACATTATATGTCATTCATTGTAATTGCATGCTGTCCAGACCATTTATAAGTTATTTTAACACTATAATATTTTTATTATTTGTGTATAGACTTTTTTTTTATTTTTTTAGTGCTTTGTGAGTATTTGTTTCTTTTGGGTTTTTAAAGGGTTTCCTTTGAACTCTTACATAGGAAGTAATGCTCCCTGAAGTAATTCAATGCCCACTGGTTATTGGGTTCTTTTTACACTTTTATTTATTTATTCTCATGATTTTATTTGATTAATTATTTTGCTTTTACAGATTTATTTTCCTTTTTTGTTGTGTTGTTTTTTAGGTTATAATAGTTAGTAAAAAATGATTTTTTTTAGCATGATAAAATAAAAGACACTAAAATGTTTTCTATAGAACTAATCGATTTTTTAAATGCGAAT
>JBBPFJ010000162.1:0-32500 GCA_037975025.1 Excoecaria agallocha
CAATTTCTGGAAGCGCTTCCCACCGCCACCATTGCCACCAGTTACAGTCGTTGTGGACAGCAACCTTCTGAGCAAGAAGTAGAGCTTATCTAAAGCAATTTTGCAGGAAGTTGAAACTTTCTTCACTCTCTCTTATTTAAGCACTTTAGTTTTTGTTTTTTTAGTTTGGTGTGTTTTTATTGTTTTGTTAACTTTAGGTATTATTATTCACTTAAACTTTAGTTTGCACCAGTTGTTCTCAAATTTTGAACATATTGAACTTTAAACTTAGAAGGTGCATGAGTTAAAATTCTTAGGTTAGCAGTAGAGTAAGTAAGTTGTTTAATGAATTTTAGTTAGTTTAGTATTTGAACTTGGCATATATTTGTTAGTTTCCAAAATCTTGAGCACATAAGACCAGTTTTTGAACTTAAAGAAAAACCAATGCTTTGAAATAGTCGAGTAAGGAATTTTAGAACACTAGAACCTTCCTCATCACCCTTTGAAGCATAAAAACAATTCATTGCAACTTAAAAAGTGATCTAGGTGAATTTTTTTCTTGTTGAGCCTAATATAGATTGTTTCCCCACCCTAATACATATTTTTGACCCTTGTTAACCCACTTTGAGCCTGAAAGGACATGCTTAATGCGTATCACATTATTTTTCTTTCTTGTTATCTCATTAAGTACCATATAACCTAAAAGCCTTTATCTCCCCGTAATAGAGCTGCCACTCTAGCTTTGGATAGGTTAATGGAAGTATAATTGTTTCTTTTAGGGGAATAGCAAGTAAGTGGGATTAATATAAGAAGTTATGTTCAAAATCATGTTTTTTGCATTCTTTCACTCTTGAAAAAAAAAGAAGAAAAAAAAGAAAAAGAGAAAAAAAGCAAGAAAAATTAAAAATAATACAGTTTATGGCACAATCATAAGTGTGGGGTGATTGTTGCAAATTTTACCTTTCTTCTTCTATTAAAAAAATTGTAGTCTCATTCTTTACTGCTTTTATCAAGTAAAATAATATGGGGACAAGAGCTGTGAATTTGAAGCAATATTCTATTTAAATTATTGAGTGGCTAACCCGTTTTGAATATCTTTTATCATTTCTTTGTTAACCACTACCTTAGCCCCATTACAACCATTAAAAGACCTATGTGATTTTAAGTTATTTTTGAGTTGTTTTAGAGAAGATGACCTTCGAATTCCGGTGTTAAAGGAGAAACCTATGGTGTTTCTAGAGTTTTAAGTATAAAACCATTTGTACATTTAGGTGTGCATTCATTCTAATGTTTGGCTATGTAATTGCATTGGTATTTTGGTTTTGAAAAAGCTTAAAATGTTTTGGCCTTGCACACACACAAGGAAACTAGCTCATATCGTCTTGTTTAAAGCTTTTCTGATTGAAATATTGTTAAGTGCTCTTGTTAATTGCAAACCTTAATTTTGAATTGCATGCTTCTTAGTTAAAGTTTGATAAATTTGAGAATGTGGTTTATTCAAATTTGCTTGGGGGTTAAGAAAAGGCTAAGAGTGAGGTAGTTGATAAGTGTGCTTTTGATCATATTCTTAAGTGTTTTTAGTTAATTTATTATGTTAATTTTATGGTATTTGAGTTAATTTAGAGTTCAATTTGTTTAATTGGTGTTTTGAGAATTTAATTGAGTTTAATTGTGTTTTTAGGTGTGAAATTGACTAAAAAAGGAAAAATTAAAGGACTGAAAGGGTAATTTGCAAAAACAAGAGAAGAATTTCATTGTATGGAGTCCAGTAAAGGGCCATTCGGTGGAATCAATTTGTGATTCTACCGAATGGCTCTTTTAAAGGAAGTGAAGGAATCCCATTCGATGGAATCACAAAGTGATTCTATCGAATGCCCTTTTTAGAAGACAAAAGTAGGGTTATTCAATGGTTTTAAGTTACATTCCACCGGTTTAAGAATAATTTTGCTGAAAGAAGAAGTCTTCTGTCAAAATAAGAAGTCTGCTATTGCTCAAATTAGGAAGTTAAAGGGAATTAAAACTTCTTGTTTTGCTGACTCTGCTCCAGCTATAAAAGGAAGACTGAAGACACAAGTTAGGGAGTCATTCTTTTAGAGTTGTTTAGCTATTGTTTTATGTTTAGTTTACTTTCTCTGTAATTGTCTTTTAAACTCAGTTTTTAGCTTTCAATTATGAAGCATGAGTAGTTTTTCTTAACTTTCGCTAAGGATACTTGAATCCTTAATCTTTTGTTGTGATGACTTAATTGAGCTTTAATGTTAACCCAAGCTGATTATTTCTTAGTTTTAAGCATATTCTTATCCTTGATCTTGTTTGGAATTATTGTTGGTTTATTGGTATAAATAACTAAAATTTGATTTAAGCATCATTAAGGCTTTGCATGTTCTTGGATTAATCTTTTGAATTAATGCATGATTGTTTTCTATTTTGAGATAATTATGTTTTGATAATCTTGATTAATATTGAGAGAGGAGGAACTGAGAATGTACTAGAATTAAATTTTCTTGAAAAAGAGTTTGATGAAAGTATAGGAAGATAACTTAGATTTTTATGCTGGATGTTAAATTGTTCTTGATTTAAGATATTAGGTTTTATTCATCTAGTTTTCCATAATCACTAGTGTTTTTAAGAATTTAAGTCATTGCAATAAAAGGTTAAGGTGGATAGTCCCTTAGTAAAATTTGCTTTTAAATATTGATTGTCCCTTTATTTTGATTTACTCTTGTTATTTATTTTAAGTTAATTACGTTGATTCGGTTTTTTTAGTTTTCATTATAACTTTTGGGATCTTTTCTCTCTTTACACATAATTTTCATTCTAAAACTCAAAATTTTTTCATACACACATAAATTTTCCTTGGGTTCGATACTTGGGGTCTTAATCTTTATTTCCCTATATTACTAGCCGATCTAGTGCACTTGCTCGACACTGGTCAAAGAGTGCACTTTATTTACTTATGCACCATTATTGCTAGTCATTAATAATGAGCTGCCATTGATTTGTCCATATAGAGGCGCATAATGGGAATGTTCCCTAGGAGTTGTAGCTGAGCATTCTTGAGCTGTCAAAATTGCATAGGAGCTGTCAACTAATTAATATGATTAATAGTGATCGTTTGATTAGCAGAATTTGAAATAGAGCAACTCAAGCATTGCATTAAATAAGCTTTCGATAAAGATTCCAGCGAATAGGCATTTGAATCTAGTAAATTGCTGTGTGATTTATGATTGCCTTGATCCAAGCTAGGAAAAACTAGATAGGGCTCTTCTACCAAAAGGATAAGAAAAATTTCCCCATTGATACAGACCTTCATAATAGAGTTAATGCTCTCTGGCTAGGAAGTAGTAATGAGTACTCTAGCAACATCAAACCTTTTTTTTACTCCTAGTACTTTCATCTAAGCTGATAAAACTACCATTAATAGTAGCCATAGTACTGCACTACATTATAAGCATATAAGGGAACCCTTTCGCAACTAATCCACACAAATTGTTTTGTACATATTGCTTTTGGTTTTAAGGTTTAACCAGTTCAAACCATTTTGACAACCAAGATAGACCTACCTCTAACATCTTTAGCTTATCTTTAAGAGTGAAAAATGTAAAAAGAACTAGATTATCTCCCATATGATAACAAGTACAATTAAAGTATCTAGAACTAATGAGACTTTCTTGTATAGTCAAAACATTTTAAGGATGATGTAACCACCCAAATAGACTTCTGTTAAGCCATTCTAAGTCCTCTTTTTTAGTTTCATACTAGAAATTAGCTGAGCTAGCATTATTGTTAAAAACAGTATCATTCTTAACACATTCTAAATTTGTTTTGCCAAGATTAACCACTTCAGCGTATATCCTCTTAACCCTGTGGCAACCAGGGGCAGAGTTAGTAGCGTAAATATAGTTATTGGTCAGAGCACTATCAAATCGATCTCCATGTTTGGCCAAGTTAACTTGAATTTTTTTGTCACGTAGCCATGCACCATTCAAATTCTTGATGAGAGTGGAAATATTCTGCACCCTAGCAATCTTGATGAATCCAAAGATAGTTCCCCTGTTGCTAAGTCTTCTTGCAATAAAGACTTTTTCAACAAAACTATGCCAAGAGAAAATTTTCTTCAAACCAAAAATTGGCCATCCCTGTGGTAAATTGTCAACAAATACATTGAAAAATCCAGACCTATTATTTGGTAGAGCAACATCTGTAGATGGATCAATCCCAAGTCTACCATCATAAAGCCTTTTGTGATGCTTTGCAGCTTCACGCGATTGAAGGTGAGAAAATTCCAACATTTTTCAGTCATTTTCTTTGTAAGCCCAAAAGTTTATTTTCAATATTTTTTTCAAAAAATTCTCAAAAAATTTTAGAAATGGTATTCATTTACCCATTTTTGTAATGCTGCTAAAATAATATTAAAAACGGAATAGGTAACATTTCTGACACTTTTTCTGCATTTTTTGTACAAAAAAATTTTAAAACAAATAAAATCTTGGACTCAAATATTGAATGCATATTAGCATTTTTTTTGTTTTAAAATTGACAAAACATTAGTGAATATAGAGATTTAGGATTTAGAGGTTTAATCGTGGTATTGCCGAGATTGAATCAGTCAAAGATAAATTATCCAAAATATGAATTTTAACATATTTCACATTACAATCTTTATACTAAAATTTTCAAGATACTAATATTTATACAAAAAAAGTATTTATATTAACATAATAATCATGTTTAAACAATAGATTAAAAATAGTTCAAATGTAAAAAGTTATAAATTATAGTTCAAATCATGGTAAAACTATTTGCTTTAATAATTTATTCTAGCCATTCTTTTATTATATTCATTTTTTAAATGTCAATTGAATTTTTAACATAAAAAAATATGTTTATCATTTTATCTTTAATTGGTTCAATTTCGATCATACCATGATCGATCCTCTAAGTCGTAAACCTCTATTTTTCACCATTTTTTTATTCGTTACGGTTCTGAAAATCATGGTATCAAAATCATGGTTTTCAAAATGAAAAAAAAGTGCTTATATGCCTTTGTCCAGAGCTTATTTACCTTAAAGGTTTATTTCACTCAGAAAATACCCAAAAACTTTTGGAAATGGTGTCCATCTATCCATTTTTGTAACACCATTAAAATGATACCCATATACCCATTTTAGATGAAAGAAGAATTTTGAAAACTGTAGCACTCTCTTTTAGGTCAAAAAAGAAATATTCTGTAACTTTAGAAGAAAAGGTTTTTTCTGGATCTTGCTCTATATATGTGTTTAATCTAAACATCATACATCTAATCAAAACAACACCCTATATTAAAGTGTAATTATCTACAGATTTTATTAAAAACACTTAATTCAACTCCCTCTTGAGCTATTTAAGACTAACAATCAATATTAGAGTAGGTCTCACTTTCATAGGTTTAACCAATAAGAGAGATCTATAATTTATAAGTTATGGTTGGAAGAAGGTCACTAGTGGATGCACTTTCTTTTTGAATACTACTGATAGTATTCAAGCTCTTGAAGGTTAGAAGAAAAGTATACTAAGGATCAAATCAAAAAAATGGTTAAGGCTCTAATGTCTAAAGGGAAATCAAAAAACACATCCATTCTTCAAACTGAAAGTGCAGTCACAAGCAGCTGATGATGAAAAAGCTAAGGGCATGAAGGATGTAATAGAATGATTAGGGAAAAGTGTGCAAAGTATGTTCATAAAACTTATATTTGGCATATGTTTCTTTTACATCTTTTTTTTTGTTTTTTTATCTTATGTGTCTATTGTGATAGGATAAGACAAGTGTCAAATTATGCAATCTTATATCTGGTAAGCTTGCAAGGATTTAGAAAAGAACCAGTAATGCTTATATCTATAAAAGAGGAACAAAGTTTTTTTTTATCAATTTAGAAGTTCCTAAGTTCTTCTAAGATCGCTGATAAGATAAGACTCAACTTAGCTTGAAGACCTAGATTTTGATGGTTTATATGCAGGATTGTATAAGAAGCACCTTATGAAATAAAATTTACATAACTAGTAACTACTCCAGAAAAATGACATTAAGTTAAACAAAGTCAGGAATATCTATCAAGAAAGATAACAAACTTTAGAGAACAAAAAAGAAAACAAAACTATAGGCATTAAATTTGATAGTTCATTAGTGTCTTACTTATTGACATGTTGAATAAAAACTCATAAGAGAAGTAACTTTTAGATCAAATTACTACAAAGTTAATAAACTCAGAGAAGAAGATAATGTTTTGATGAGGCAATAAAAAAGATGAGACTAAATGGACTATATGAATAAACTTTCTTGATTACACAGGAAGATCAAAACAATGATTTAGCATAGAATTCCATCACCTATTAGTTTATGTGTTAAAGGAAAGTTATTCAAAAAAGATCTAGCAAAGAAGAATCTATTAAAGATGATATATGATAAAGGATGTGTTTGGAAAGCTTGTCTACCATAAAGCAAACCAGATCATCTTTTAAATTAGGAAAAGAGGTTATGCTCTAAAAATGATGATGAAGAGTTAAGTGGAAGTTATTTCTTACACACGAGTGAAATGATCTTTGATAGAAAAGAAACAAATTAAAAAATGATCTTGCATAAATTGATTAAAATGCTAGATGCAAAGTGAAATAACACCTTGTAGATGTTAGGAAGATTTCTTGGATAGATAAGTGGGGTATTTATCTCTATTAGAAATAGCTCTACGGTTTCCAATGAAAGAGTATAACAGGTAAGGGTTAAGCCTCTCACTAAATTATCAATAAGGACACTTCTTTCTATGATGAAGTTTAATGAAGTTTAATAGAGTCACCATTCGATGGGTTAGGCTGGGGCATAAACTCGTGAGATATTGTGTTCTAGAATCTCAATCTTATTTCTGCCTTTAATTAATATCTTATCACTCTATATGGTTTTTATATTTATTATTTTCCTTTTTTTAACACAATATGCATTAAAGCAATAAAAGCGTGCATTGCATTAATCGATATCGAGTGATCCTAAATTACCTTTTGATCTTAAGATTACTTTGTGATCTTTTATGAAAACAAGCTTGTTGATGTTATTTATGATTTTTGCACATTGGTCCATTATTTAGGTGAATTAGGCCTTTGACCTATCTACAGGTTTGGAACATTGGTTGATAACTCCAATTCAGTGTTTAAGTTTTAGATTAATTCTAGTTTAGTTTTCAGTGTTTTCTAGTATCTTTTGCTCTATTTTGCTTGCATTTAATAATTTAACCTCATTCTCAGTTAAGTCTAGCTTTTGTGCATTTTTGGAAAGCTTTTGATGGAATTTTGTGCTGAATTGTGAATTTTGTAGGTACCTCACGGTTACTAGGTTTTCTTGGTAACCGTGACTTATGTTGTATGTCAAAACGTACCATTTTGGAGTATGTCGTGGTCAGCAGAGCAATTGTGTATATAAGGGTGTTCACCGTGACCTATGAAGCTCTTCAGTCCAGAATCTAAAGGAAGAGTATCTCACGGTTACCAGGTTTTTGATAGTAACCGTGAGGTAGTCATGTCTCCAGTCCAGAATGCAAGAGAGAGTTATCTCACGGTTACCAGGTTTTTGGTGGTAACCGTGACCCCTTGTCAAAAAGCAGCTCGGACATACATCATAGTTATTAGAAAATTCCTAGTAACCATGACTCAAGTCAGTTAAAAGAGGGATTTTTAAGTAGGTCACGGTCAGCAAAGAATCTCTGGTAACCGTGACCCTTTTTGGCCTATAAAAGGCAAATTGTTTTGCAGAATTGGGAGAGCTAGGTTTTCTTTAGTTTTAGGGTTTTATTTCTTCCTTCTTTCATTCCTTTGTTCATTTTACATAGATAGATACATAGATTTACTTGCAAATTTAAAGATTTATATCAAAACACATAGAAAAAACATAAATAGACAGCTTAGATACTTAGATTTACATAGTTTTAAGCTCATTTCTTTTCAAGCATTGGAGAAAAAGATTGAAGAACTTGGGATTCAGCTGGGTATCCTTCCACCATGAGTTTCAGGGTTTATTCTATCCATTTCTCTTCTTATTTTGTAATGAATAGTGATTAGTTCTTAGTTGTTTGGGGGATCTTTGAATCCCCTACCTATAATGTGAATATTGAACATATTTTCAGTTATATATATGGATGAATGGTTTATTTCACTATTGCTTATCATATTTCATTAGTCTTCAGCTTTTCAAGTGATTTTTCCAGCTTTGATGAATGGTTTATATCTTATATCTTGGTTTGATGTTGATGCTTGTGTGGATTGAATATAATGAATAAATTTTGCTAAGCTTTTCTATCAAAAAAATGTTGTCTATTTTAGATTACTCCAAAATGGGACTCTTGATGTGCAGCATTTCATGGTTTTAGGGCTAGAGTGCGGATGTGAAATAGATGAGTTTGGGTTGTTTGGCTCTGGAATGGGAAAACGAACTGAACTTAGGATGAGAACCTGTGCTTAGGCTAGTTGTAAGGCTTGCTCCGGAATGTGACATTTTGCAATTAGAATAGCTTGCTCCGGAATGGGATGCTTGGGTTAAGAGGGTTGTCCCAAATTTGTTCATATATTACATTAATCTAAATTAATTCACATTAGGTATGGGGCGGAAGAGTGAACCCAAACAACGTTTTTCTTAATTAGATACTTACACTTGTTAATTTTGCATAATTTAGCTCTTACTTGAATTAATACTAGTTTCATTTTAATTTCTTTCCATTGCATACTTTGGTATTTTAAGTCTTCATTTTAAATAGCTATAGCAATCACCAAAACTCTTGGGAATTCTTTAGCATACAACCAATTGTCTAGACTTGCACACACAATCCCTTGGGTATGATATTCGAAAGTCTTAAACATATTTCTCTTTACTACTTGTCGATCTAGTATACTTGCTAGGGTCGCAACATTGTTCTTTTAAACCTAGTTTATTTTGATTAAACTTTCCTCCAATATTAGTCATTTTATAAAAGTGAGGTACTCAACCTGATTTTACCATTATTCTTGAGGGACTTTATAGGAATGCATTTTGAAGGGAACTCTTATACTATTATTCATGGCCAACACCAAAAAAATCATCTGTTTTATTATTTATTTAAAAGCATTAAGGACTTTGGCTCCATTTTATCTTATGTGAATTTTTTTAATGGAAAACATGTTCTATGAAAACTTGATTTCTTTTATGAATATGGAGAATATTTTATATTAAGCAATTAAGCATAAGTAATTGAACCTAGTTTATGGTGATAACACTCTTAGAAAAAAGTGGCTTGGTCTGGGTTAATATGGAATTTTGCCCCTGAAGTTTGACAAAAAGAGTAATGTTACTCCTAAAGTTTATTTGCGTGCAATATTGCCCCTGAAGTTTAAAAATCGAAGCAATGTTGCCCTTGAAGGAAAATTGATCCAATCCTTGATTGCCACATGTCAAATTCTTAGATGCCAATAGTCATTTTAAGGGCAACATTGCTTCAATTTTTAAACTTTAGGGACAATATTGCACGTAAATAAACTTTAAGGGTAATATTGCACTTTTTTGGCAAACTTCAGGAGCAAATTTGTCTATTAAGCCTTGTACTTATTTTATGTAAGTATCCCAAATTGATTATTAATTTTTAAACCATTTTCATGATAAGAACCATTTTATCAAATCATTCACGTATTGACATTAATATATAAAACCCTTATATGAGGTTACTTTTTTTTGGATTAAAACATCATTATTGCATAGATATAAAAAGCATAAATCATACTTTTAATGTCCAAATTAATGTTATAAAAGAATAAGGTAATCATACAAAGGGATTTACATATATATGTACAAAGCTTATAAACAACATTAACATTTATAAAAATATAAACATGCTTCAAAGCTTACTAAACAATATCATCATGCCAAGATATATACATTAAACATAACAAGCATGCCAAAGAAGAATATTAAAAGCTTAAAGAAAGAGATAAAACTATAAAAAGGAGGCCATTGCTCGTTTTGTTTCACTTTTGGGAATTATTTATGATTAGACTAAATAATTAAGTCCAATATGTAACACCCATACTATAACTTTGACTATTGACTATAATGATTAGCCAGGTCCATATAGACTTAACATCTTAATCATCAACAGAGAGGGACTTATGTATGAATAGACTTAAGTCCACTGGATCTTGAAGTTTTACGATCTACGTTCAATCAACCTAAATTAAAGAACTAGGCCTGATTAGACTTAATAGTTAGGCCCGAATGAACTTAATTGGGTCTCCTTTCAAGAATTCTAGATTCTGTTAAACCCATTTCTGGGTTCTTAAAATTTCATATATTAGATTTCACTTAACTATCTATGGCTCCATTACATGTGCTCGAGGTAGAAGTTTTGTATAAATGTATCACCATGCTATTAAGTATTTTGATTTAAGTTCTTTTCTTTCTAAGATTTGGAATAAAATAACTCAATTCAAGTGTAATAATCATACGTCTGTAATGCATTGTGTGTCCCATAATAGGTCTCATTCTTTTTACACTTTCCCAAGAGTCAATGGCTATTCATAGCTATTACCTTGATGCTAAAGAAGAATACAACTTAATGCTTTATTTATGTCCTAGTTGATCTTAATGTCAGAAAAAAAAGAATGAATAGATCTTGTAGGATTCCTAAGTTGATTATGTTTCACCCCTTCCTCGAAGAAAGACAATCAAACAATTTCCAACCATGGTCTTTGGGGATCGGATCATCCATATAACATACAAAAAGAAACTCTAGATATTTGATATATTTTTTTTGAAAGAGATCTCAATTCTAATGACGGTTTCATTATATATCTTACAACTAGAATCCCCTTTTTTCAATGCATTTCCTCTACCACCACAAACCCCAGTTAAATTTAGATATGATAAACTTTTGAGTTATTGGGAGAACCTAAGTACTCTCTTTTCTATCTAGGAAAGAGCTCTCAGAGATATTTTTTCCTTTTGAAAGATACATGAGTGAAACAATCAACCTATTGATATTGGAAAATCCAAAGGATTTTTCCAATGTATCATTTTTGGGTCCAATGGAATTTATAAATATAGGAAGAAGCCCTGTTAAATAGAAATTTTTTCTTTCAACAATCTTTTAACTATTATTACGATATGTAAGGACCAGTACTATAAAGAGTATTAGACCCTTGGTTGTGAAATATCGATTACTTATTGAACCTTATGAATTGCGTGAAAGTAAGATACACCAAATTTGGGAGTCCAAGAGTTTTATAAAATATTTTTAATGGAAAAAATGTGAATAGAAGATCCCACTGAATTGAATTGGGTCTATAAATCTAAAAAATAATGAGAATTCTTGATCTCTCTTAATATCTCTCTCAGTTCAAAAATCTATGATTTGAATTAATGTCCTTTCATTAATTCTTCTTAAATTGCATTCATTTATCCTAAAGATTTCATTTCAATTGGAATTTGGTTATTCACCATGATGAGGATCTGCGCTAAGTATCTATCGCTAAATTGTTAAAGCTCTCAACTCATAATTGGTGAATTCGTAGATTCAGTTCCTCCTGGATGTATACCAATGGGACCCTCTAATAAGTCTATTAGAATTAGCTCTGTATTAATGAAATCTCATCATCCATACATAACGAATTGGCGTAGCATATTCATATCATAACATATGAACAGTAAGAACTCTTCTTTGGTTAATGAGTCCTAACTATTAGTTATTCTCCACCATAAGGGGGAGATGAATGTGTAGAAGAAAAAGTATATTAATCAAGATCTTTTTTTTTTCAAAATCAAAATAGCGATTGGTTTGAAAAAATAAAGGATTTTTAATCATCTTTTTATCTTATAATACATATAAATTAATTAGATGGAAAAAAGCGATGATGGCAAGTTCATGGATGAGTTTGCCTATTTTTGAGGTTTCGCTATTTTCGAGGTATCTATTTTTTTATTATATATACTACTTTGTTTTTACTCTATCACACTATGTATCATCTAATAACCCAAGAAAATTCCTTTCTCATTGCTTCAATCAAATAGAATATAAAATTAATATGGAGGAATATCAAAGATATTTAAACCTAGATAGATCTCTAAAAAGCCTAGATAGATATTTAAATAGATCTATTTTGTTGAAAAATGTAGGTTATGACAAAAAAAAATCTAGTTTATTAACTATAAGATGTTTAATTGCTTGAATGTATTAACATAATCATTTGATTATTTCTGCTAACAATCTAAACCAAATTCCATATTTTAGGTATAACAAGAATTTGTATTATCAAATGATATCAGAGGGCTTTGCAATTATTTGGAAATTCCATTTTCCTGACGATTAGTATCTTCTTTAGAAAGGCTAAAGATAGTAAAATATCATAAATTACAATCAATTCATTTAATATTTCACAAAAGGGTAGCAATTTTCTTCCACAAAATTGGGGGATAATGAATGATAAATCAAATAAGAAATAAGAAATGATCTTAGTTTTTTTTATATATATAGAATAGCTGGGATGGAACAATTCGAACATCCGAATAGCGAGACCCAAATCTGTTGCCTTACCACTTGGTCGTGCCCATTTCTATTTCTATTCAACAATTCATAAATTCCCATACATATGTCTAGGAAATATATTACTGCTTTGTTCGGATTTTCATATGTGTAGGCATAAAATTAAACTAAATTTATTGATCATAATATATAATTCAATTAAGATATTGTATAAAAACATCATTTCCTCTATTATTTTTTGATTTGAGAATTGTAAGATTTTTTGTTGGGTGAGTTTTATAAAAATAAAGAAGGATTTTGGTCTACCTTACTTGATTTTTGATCGATTTTTATATCAATAACATATTAAGAGCTCAATTATCAGTCAAAATATAATTATTTTCAAGAAAAAAATGTTTGCTATGCTTAATATTTTTAGTTTAATCTATATTTGTCTTAATTTTGTCCTTTTTCCAAGCAATTTTTTTTTTCACAAAATTGTCCGAAGCCTAGGCCTTTTTGAATCCAATCGTAGATGTTATGCCAATAATCCCTCTACTATTTTTTCTATTAGTGTTTGTTTGCCAAGCTGTTGTAACTTTTTTATGAGATCTTTAATACTGTCCTAAAATAATTCATGATTTATTCAAGAAAAAAATTATAGTAATTGATAAGATCATATAAGTCTTATGCTATAAGCACTTAATTCAAACATTAAAGTTATTTTATAAACACTATAATTCTAGATCACTCCATTTTTCTCATTCTGAACTTTTCTTCCATTCCAAATTCTATTAGTGTTCGAATTATAGTTAAAAAAAATACTACTTTTAAGTATGAAATAAAATTTGTGACAATAAAAGACTCAACTCTTATTACAAATGAATTTAGAAAAATTAAATTATTTTTTAGTTCTAGAAATCACTTCATTTCATGGTGTTAAAATAGAATATGTGGTGTAAAAATAGGGAATCTATTTTTTTTCCAAACCAAAAAAGATTTTGGAGATTTTATAATGCTTATTCTTAAACTCTTTGTTAACAAAATAGGTATATTCTTTGTTTCTCTCTTCATCTTTGAATTTTTATCTAATGATCTGAGTTGTAATTCTAGATAAAAAAGAATAGAATAAAAAAAACTAAGTAGGGGTTTTCTTGATTTTTAAATATTTTGAGCATTTTATTTCTTTTTATCTACTTTAAATTTTTAAATAAGCAATATCAAAATTATAAAATTAAATAAAAAATCAAAGTAAAAGGTAAATTTGAAAGAAAAGACAAAAAAAAATTTCAAGTCATCGTCGGAACCGAAAAGAGAGGGATTTGAACCCTTTGTACGAATACCTCATACAACAGATTAGCAATCCGACGCTTTAGTCCACTCAGCCATCTCTCCCAATTGAAAAAAGAATAATTACTATGTTATACTACACAACAAGTAAGGCTTGAAAAAAAATTCTCTTTTTATTATTTTCCTAATTACTTTTCTATTTTTCTTTAATTTTAATTTTACTTTATTTTATTTAATATTTAATTAAAAATATTATATATAATTAAAAAAATTTAAAAATTAAAATTAATAAAAAAATTAAATAAAATAAAAAATAATAAATGATATATAAGAAAAATCTTAGTATATTTTATTATATACTTAATATACTTATATATATTACTTATTACTATAGAGTTTAATATAAATAGTAATTAAATATATTAGTATAGAATATTAGTATAGATAATTTAGTATAAAATACAACTATAAACTATAATAAGATATTCTAAAAATTAGAAAATATTATAACTATATACTATAGAAATAAAAATATATAAAACTTTCATCAGTAATTCTTCTAATTGCCTTTATATATTGATATTAGATATTTAGGTAAAGTTAGATATTTAAGTAATGTAAGGGCTCTCAAAAGTTATCTATTCTAATCAACCAATCAATAGATATAATATTTATTGATGTAATAGATAATAGAAAAAATATTAAATAAAAATAAATAAAAATATCTTCTAAATATATATTAATATTTATTAAAAATATAAAAAAGCTCGATTGTGTTACTTGACAAAAAGTTTATTTATATATAATAATTGCATTGTAGCAAGTATAGTTTAGTGGTAAAAATGTGATTCATTCTATTAATTCTAATAATTAAGGGATCACTTGGTTGATATTCGGATGAAAAACTTTATTTTTTAAAAAGATTTAATCCTTTACTCTCACAATGAAAAATTCAAGAAAGAATACAAATTCTCATAATTTGTAGCCGACAGTTAATTAGAAATTGAAAAATTGGATTATCAAATTATGAAACATAATTTTATTTTTAATTGGATCAATGCTTTTAATTGAATGAGATAAGTAAAGGATTTATAGAAAAAGATTGAGAAGTGTATTTCTAATCATAACTAAATCTTCAATTTTTTTTTTATATAGTCAAGATTACAAAAAAGTAAGTAGTAAATGATGACTTTGACTTACTATAGACATCTACTCTTGCTTTAGCTTAGTAGAAACATCTAGAAAGAAGTAATTAAATTAAAATCTCACTCTTCTAGCGAAATTATTTAGAAAGTGTCTTGTTTTGAATACAAAAAAAGCTAACATAGATGTTATGGGTCAATTTTTTCACTCATATCTTATCTTCTACTTATAGCTAGAAATTTATCCATATTCCATAAAGGAGTTGAATGAAACTAAAGTTTCATATTTGGCTTTGCATTAAAGATGATCAATCAACATCGACTATAACCCCTAGCCTTCCAAGATAACGATGCAGGTTTGATTCCCGCTACTCGCTCTATCTCTTTATACTCTCTAAAAGCTAGAAATAATATTTCTATATCCATATAATATATTCTATTTTTTTATATTCTCTTAATTTTTTTAACAATTTGAATTATAAATAATTAATTGTTATTATATTTAACAATTAATATTATAATTATTAATATAATAATCAATATATTTTATAATGTATATTTTTTATCTAGATTTTATCTATTTAATATTCTTTTCTTATATACAATATTATATATACTTATTTCTATACTTATTAGTCTTTGTTATTATATATTATATTTTAGATTGTCTAGATTTCTATTATAGATTTAGAATATAACTACTTAAGTAGTTAGTTATAGATTATAGAGTTTTAGATTCTAGAGTTATAGTTTGTTTTTGTTCTATCTAATTTGTTCTATCAAATAAATAGACTATACTGTATTTAATAATAATAATAATAATAATAATAATAAATAAATAAATAAATAAATAAATAAATAAATAAGTAGATAATATATATAAATAGATAAAATATATATAAACCAGAAAAGTATCTATTAATTAAAATTATTAGGCATTAATAGAATAATTAATAGTTAATAGATAGAATAACAGGATTAAACTAATATGTAAATTTTTAATTTCGAAAAACTATTTTGTATATTAACTTTTGTTTATAAAAAATAGAAAAAAAATGGAATAGAAAAAGCATCCATTTTCACTAGAGGTCTTTTAAACCTTTAGTATAGGTTAAAATCCTATTGGTCGTAATTTGGTTTCATATAATTTTTTCCATATATACATCTATAATTCTAATACACACACATATATATTATATTTATATATTTTATTTTATATATCATATATTTATATATTATAGTTATATTATTTCTATTCTATTCTATTCTATTCTATTCTATTCATATTATTAGTATTCTAATTCTAAAATTGAAAAGTTAAAGGATTAATTATTTTCTATTTGTTGTTCCTGAACTAGAAAATGTTCCTTCTGTTCCTGAATATCTTCTTTCAAAAGGATTTCTAGTTCTTTGTTAAATGTTTTGGTACAAGATATTATTTCTTAGAACTGAGGTTTGTTCGTTTTTAAGTAGGTACGTAACTCAACAAGAAATTTCTTTGTTCGATTTCTAATGAATCAAGATAACTATTCGTTCCAGTATAAATAGTAGAGGTGTGCAAAACCCGAACTGACCTAAATAACCTAACTCGAACCGACATATTAGGGTGGGGTTATTCGGGTCAAGTTATAAAATTATCGAAATTTCGGGTTCGGGTCAGGTCAAAACCCCTCTAAACTCGACCCAATCTACAACCGGTTAACAAAATATATATGAGCCTAAAATCCCTAATTTCTGTTACTTTCCCTTCGTGCTTCAATCCCTAATCATTGATCTTCCCCACCTAGTCAGCCACTCGTCCTATACTCTTTCACCGTTGCCGGTGAATGACGGTCTGGTCTTCCTTTCATTTCCCACCTGTCTCGCTCTATTCTTTGCAAAATTTTTCTTTCTTTGAGCCCTTCATTTAGATCTAGGTTTATCTTTTTATAGTTTAAATTCTTCCTTTTCAGCTTATATTTTTGTCTCTTTTACTTGAAGTGGGTTTGATTTGATTTGGTAGCTGTTGGACTCCATTTGGTCGCTAGTAAAAAGGAAAGGAATGAAAAGGAAAAGTTAGGAAATAAGAAGCTTGGTGCTTTGTGTTTGTTGGGTTTGAAAAGGAAAATGGGAAAGTAAGCTCAAATGAGCTAAAAAACAGTGTTGAAGTTAAGACCTGTTTATAAAGTTTTGATCTTTTTAAATATTTGGGGCTCTAGATAGTTCAATAAATATTACCTGAGGTCTTAGAAAGGGAATAAAAAGTGGGTTTAACTTGTTTTTATTTCTTTCTTGATCTTTGATTGGTTATATCAAAACAAATGCAAGAACTATATTGAATTAGTTATTTTTCTAGTGTAGCATGTATTGGGGTTTTAGCTTTCTGCCATTTTTTTGTTAACTGCTTTTTTCAGTCACTGTGTACCTTTAAAGTTAAGTTCAATTCTACTAAAATTAGTTGGGTTTTACTATCTTTTTACTACAGAGAGAATGAAAAATTATCAAAGAGAAAGAAATAATTTGGATTTAGTGATCTCTTTTTATACATTTCAGGTTTATTTTATTTTGTTATTTTTTTGGCTAAAGTTTGAGATCGAAAAGTGATTTTATACTGTCTCACACTTGTTCTAAAGAAAAGCTGCACTTCGGATAGAGCTTTTTCTTCAATTTTACAAGTTTACAACAACATTATACTATGAAATTTTATAAGTTCTTAACTGTATTAGATAGTTTAATCCAATATTATAGAGTGCAATGAGTTTTAATATCATGTAATTTTATATATCTAATAGGTACATATATATTGAGTAAAATCAAAATTATTAATAGATATATTAGTTATTATGTAATATATGTTTGTTGTAATTTTTAATTTGTTAGTTTGTTACATTTTTATAATGGTGAATGTTGTTTCTTTAAATTTTAATTTAATTTTAATTTTAAACAATTAAAAAAAAGAATTTGGGTTTTTTGGGTTAAAAGGGTTGGAGCCAGAAAAAAGTTGGGTTAATCGGGTCGGGGCCTAACTATAAATTAGGGTAGGGTCAGGTAAAGAGATGTGTGGAAAATTGGGTTTTGGATTATTTGGGTTCGGGTTGACCCAAACCTGATCGATGCACACCATAATAAATAGTCATTATCTATTCCTCCACTATGAGAGGCACAAATTGGGATGGTTTGAGCAACTCGCTTAATAGCCGGTCTCTTGCTAATTAATTATAAGTAGATTTATCTAGACCAGAAGTGAATTGTGCAAGGCTTCTAATTCAATGAATTATGCCAATTTTAATTTTAACTTACTCGTAACTTATTTTATGGCTTTAATTTGAGTTGCAGTCCTACCTTGGAAACAAAAATCCCCACATTAATAACAGGATGAATTCTAGCATTGAATAGATCGCCAGATAAGAATATTTATCCATATGTAATGGAAATTACATTTGTAGCAATAAAAGATGAAAAGTCTCTTGATTGGGTCTCGACTATTGGTAAAGCAGTCATGCTTCCTTCACCTAAATGAGAACTTTATTTAGATGCGTTTTGCAAAAGGTGTGAATGCAAATAAAAGACATCTATTGGATAAGCTTAATGACCAGGTGGTCTTTGTAATAGAAGAGACATTTGTCGATAAGTTTGCACTTGTTTGGAAAGATCATCATAAATGATTAAAGTGTGTCGTTCCTAATACATAAAATATTTAGCTAGAGTTGCTCCTATATAAGGAGCAATGTATTATAATGTAGTTAGAGAATTTACTATTTTGACTACCACAGTAGTGTACTCTATTGCCCCTCATTCCTATAAAGTAGTCATTACCTGACCCATAGAAGATGCATTTTGCCCAATAGCTACATAATTACATATTACATTTTGTCTTTGTTGATTGAGGATTGTATTTATGGCTACTGTTGTTTTAACGGTCTTTATATCTCCAATAATTAATTCTCGTTGACCACATCCTATAGAGATCATCGAATTAATAACAATAAGTCCTATTTGAAGATGCTCATATACGAAACATCTCGAAATAATATTTAGAGTGGGAGATTCAATTAATCGAAATTCAGAAGCTGAAATTTCATCTTGACAATCAATTAGTTTAGCTAAGGCATTTACAGTACGACCCAAATAAGCCTCACTCACTGGTATCTGAGTAATTCTTATTGTTATCTTTACGGAGCTTCCCTCTTGTATCATTAAACCATTACCAATTAAGATAACACCAACATTATTTGATTCAAAATTTAGAACAATGCTTGTTGTACCCTTTTCAAATTCTGTTAATTCACCTACCATTACTTCATCAAGACCATAAATACCAGCAATGTTGTTGACAACTTGAAGTACGGTACCGATATTTACAATATTTAGTTTCCTATTATATTGCTCAATATGTTCGAAAATAATATTACTAATCCCTTCCACTCGAATGGTTAACATAATTATTTCTTAATGTTTTTCAAAAAACAATAATGCCTACAATAGAAAGACTAATCAGTTATTTCTTTTATCACCCTAAACATTCCAAGATTAGCATTGATGGTACGTAAATTTAACTTGTTGGTCAAACAACTATTAAGCCTTCCTAGAGTTCCCTATAAGGCTTGTTGGAAAACTCGGTGTCAAACTTGATTAATCGTTCTTTGTTGTTCTAAATGAATGGTTTCATTTTTGTAATTTTCTAATTGTTCGAAAGTCTTATATAATGAATTAATCAAATTCAATTCTTCTCGTTCTATCTCAGAGTATCCATTCGTTCAAAATTGATCTGCTTTTATTTTCACTTTTCATAAGTGGGCCTGGGCTTTTTCCAGCTGCTCAATAACCCTTTCATGTAGTTCTTTTGAATTTCAAATAGTATTTAAAATCCTTTATTTTCGATTATTTAATAAATCGTTTAATGAAAGAAAATAATCTTTCCATTCATTGCAAAACTTCCATGATCCCTTTCCCAAACCAAACATGAATCTTTCAATTCATTTGGCTCTTATGCTTAATTATTTCAATTACTTATGGGGAAAATTTCATATCTTTTTTGACCAAAATGAGTCTACCCTCTCTTCTCTATTCGTATTCAAAACTAAAAATTTTAAAACTAATCACTAATCTAAAACCAAAATATTCAGAGGACTCTTTAGACCAAACAAGTAATTGTTAGTAAAGTTATTTCTTTTTTTTTTAAATCCAAAAAATTGAATTTACTTTAATGTACATGTTCTCGACTCAGCATTGGATAAGAATGGACAAAATACCTATTTTTTTTTAAAAAAAAAGGTTCAAATCCTTTTTCAGCATGTGTGTTCCATACCAAAAACAATTTCTAACTTTTCATTTTAAGCCTATTTTTTTTGTATTAACATAGTAGTAGAAAGAGTACTTTGCCACATCTAGACTTCAAATAATTTAGCTTTAACCATATTAATGGTCTCATTTTATAGGTCGAGAGAGAATCAAAGTATATTTACTTATGAATCATGAACTTCTATGGTTCTTAAAGATGATTTATTAATTTATTCAGAAGTAATTCGCAGGATCATACACCTTTTCTTTCCTAGTTAAAAACAAAAAAAAAGGGCAGTTGGTTCAATTCAACCCATTCTTGAAATAAACAACTTGCAGACACCCCCTTTAAAAAAATCAATACACCAAGGACTACACTTAAATTTATTGAATTTGTTACTAAAATATCGATATTAAACCCAAAACTCCTGGCAGATGGCCAGTGACCCAAGAAAATGAAAGAATTGGTTACATTATTTATATGATCTCCTCTTTTCTTATAAATTATAGACAGACTTATTGTCTATTTATTATTATTATTCTATTATTTTTTTTGTTTTTTTGTTCATTTTCCTAATTCTATTTCTATTATTTCTATTTTTATTAGAAATGCTTTTTTATTTTTTCAATTTGAAATCTATACTAAGTATTGTTCTTATTCAAATTTATGGGAAATTTTGCTACTAGGTCACATGTCAATTGCAAAATGATATATATTGTTGAAACATTCCCTTAAAAAAGGGTGATTTCAATTGATCTAAGGAGCAAAAAGGAAGATAGCAAGTTAGCATATTAATTCCTCATCCTCAAATTAGTCCTTCTCATGGGTTATTGTCATAATAAAAATAAATAAGTAATTGTAGAAATGAAATCTTGATATAATTTCAAAAACAAGTAGTAAGTACAAGGCAATAAAAAAATACGTTTCTAGGACTAAACAAAAGGATTCTCAAATAAAAGTGATAATGCTACAACTAGTCCATAAATTGTTAAAGCTTTCATAAAAGCTAGACTAAGCAATAAAGTATCTCATATTTTTCCCTTTGCCTTAGGTTGTTTTACGATACCTTCTATAACTTGGCCCGTGGTAGTACCTTGACCAACCTCAGGTTCAATAGAAGCAAGCCTAACAGTTAACCCAGTAGCAATAATGGACACGGTAGAGATCAATGGATTCATGATAAGTTCCTCGCACAAAAAAATGAATAAATAAAAAATGATTAATGATACAATACAATCAACCAATAAATTTGAACTTATCATTCCTTTTCTTACTTTCTTTAATATTTAATTCACAATTACAAATGAAAACGAAGGGCTTTTATGGGAATTCTTATTGAAATCTCTAGTAATAGGGTAGATTAACTATATCTTTTAGCTCATATATAACTGGTTAATACTTAATACTTAATATTACACATACACACCCATTTTCTATAATGTAAGCCAATTATTTGTATCTTAAATTCAATCGAATACTAAAATCATTTTTTGATTTTGAAACATTCACAAAAACAAAATTGGCTTATAACCATCCTTCCATTATTTATATATATTCCATACACTTAGTTTGATTCCACTCTCTTAAACAATCCATTTTTCTGAATATCATTTTTTTAATCCTTCTCTTACTTATCATTATCCTATATGGATATAATCAATCTAAATGGACAAATTCATTAGTCTGAAAGACTATTTCAAAATTAGTCATTGATTCCCCTTTATGGATTCGCCTATATAAGTTGCAGCTAAAGTTGCAAAAATAAGAGCTTGAATACCACTTATAAATAATCCAAGGAACATGATAGGTATAGGAACCATTAAAGGTACCAAAGAAATAAGAATAATAACTACTAATTCATCCGCTAATATATTTCTAAAAAGTCAAAAGCTAAGTGATAAAGGTTATTGGGAAAAAATCAATATACTTTTAATGTTGAATCAGGATCAGTTAGGACAGAAATAAAGCATATGGTTAAACTCTTCTTTGGTGTCAAGATAATAGCTATGAATAGTCATCGACGAGAATAGTAATATTATCCGAGAACTTAAAAGAAGCATTTTTATACAAAAAAACATATCATTTATCCAATTGAATATAAACTACATAAAATAAATAAATGAAGATGAAAGAATAAAAACAAGATTTTTAAAATAAGAGAACTTATAAAGAGCAAGAAAACAAAATAAAACACATATATACAAGAAAGCAAAATAAACTAAAGTCTTATATAAATAGGCCCTCGAGTGTAAATACCTTTAGGGTTTTTGATGTAGTGTTGTAATTTAACTTCTTTAAGAATCAAATAAACCTAAACTTGTTCGAGTTTGTTTATGCAATAGGGTTTTAAGGTGTAGGAAATTTTAAGAGAAGATGAAGGCCTCCAAAAAAGAAGAACCCCTTTTTCTCAAAATTTAGCCTCTTTGTAGGCTTAAGTGAGGTAGAAAGGCCATTCCACCCTTAGGTTATGTCTCAAACAATATTTCTAAAATTTCCATTTTTAGGCCATTAAAAGTTAGGTTTGATCAGCATTAATAAGCTCAAAGTTAAGTTTGATAGACTTAATTAGGTTTTGAGAGCTAGGTCTATTCAATCTTAGTTATTTTATTTAGGAACAACACTCAGGATTTTATGTTTCACTTAGATTTTTGAGGTAAGATTGAATAAGTTATACTTTAAGTTCCACTTAAACCAAGTATATTTTCTTATAGTACTTATTTGGATAAGAAGGCCTTAAGACCTAGTATTTACACACCTTAATGTACTGAAAAGTTGACAAATAAAAAACCTTGAGAAATAAACTTCTTGAAGAAAATGTTAAAAAAATATTAAGAATGAGAACTGCTGATGATCAATAAATTCTAGAGGTAATCCTAAAACTCTATTTAATTCTACAAATTCATTTGCTAAGTATTTCTATGATTTGTTATAATTTACATAAGATAAAATGCATACCTAGATCAATATATGTTTATTCTAATGCATGACATGATAAAAATGTTGACTTGATTTTGTGATATGTGATGTTTGCCTAGATGACATAGGTAGAAGACAAAATGCAAAAAGTTTGAGTCATCTTTTTCTAAAAAGTTACTTTTTGTATTTGCTTTTTTTTTTTCTCTCTTGTTGGAACTCACATTTTCTTTTAAAAATTTACTTTTCAAGATAAAACTCTTGTCAATTGATAAAGTTTTACAAAATGGTCAAACATCTTCTTTCACTAATCTCTTCACCTTGTACTTTTACCTTCTTGTGAAACCTTTATAACTATAAACACCATAATCCTAAGAAAAACAAAGGTCTAAACATTATGACTAAAAAGCAATGGACTTTATGCAAGTTAGAACTTGGCTCTGAAGATAATGCAATTAAGTCATCATCTTTATCGATCAAAACTTCTTAAAAACATTTTGATAGGTCCGATCAACCTTTAAGTCCTTAATTCACAAATTAAAGAAGAGAAATAAAAATGGTAGCAAAAGGGAACTTTCAAGGAATTATAAACTAAAAAAAGATTGATAAACACTTCTTCAACATGAAAAAGCTTATAATGAAAAGGTTTGAAAACCAAAAGTGGATAAACATCCTAACAAATGATGATTCTCTCCATCCCTATATGGTATGAAAATTCTACTACTCTTTTGAATATTTTAAAGGTATATGGATATTTGTAAGAATAAAAGAAAGGAATTTTCTTGTAACTAAAGAAATTCTCAATTTAGCCTTAGAGGCAATTGTTGAAGGTCTTAAGCTTAGCAGAGATGATTTTTTTTTTGTTATTCTTAAATTGAACATAGAAAGATATAATAGAATTTTACCTTTGACCCTTTTGAGATGTCATATGGAAACTTACCCATAACCTCCATGCACTCAAGATATAAAAGAACACATAAGTTTATAGCTGAGATTATCCTACCTAGATATAACAATTCAAATTATGTGACTAAGTGTTCCCACCACTAATATTCAAACCACCTTATTTTGGAACAATCTGAAATGCAATCTAATTAATTTATCCTTAAAAGAAGGCCTCTTAGGAAAATTCATCATATTTCTAATAAGATGAATAAATCTTGCGATTTACTATGCAACCAAGAGATAAGTTAGGAGTCATCACCCAAATAATTTGGAATAACCTTGTAGAACCAAATCCAAGATAGGTTCAAAACCCTACTCTTATCATGTCCTAAGTTAATATTATAAATAAAATTGAAAAGTTATTAGATTTATAATCTTTCTCATATGATAACATATGATAATATACATACCACAACAAGCATATATACAAAAGTGATAATATACATAAATATAAACATACATAGAGGTATGAAAGCCTTTGATCACATAAAGCAATTAACATGGTATTTCAACTTTCTAATTTATTAATCGTAAAGATGTTGATCCTCTCATGCAAATAAGGCTAGGAAATTAGTCCTATTTTGGAAAATCATTTCATTGTGAATTTTATTAAATAAACTATTTTGATTAATAAAAATATCAAATAAAATTAATTAAATTATAAAACTTTTGGTGAACTTTTAATTGTGTAAAATAATTAATGCTATAAACATGCGAACATATTTTTTTTACAACAATATAATAATAATACACAAGAAAATAATAAAGCAAGAAAATAAACTAATTTGGTAAATAAAACCCTAAAACATACATCTAAGATATAAACCCTCAAATCTATTATATAAATATGAATAAATAAATAAATAAAATTAAATAAACAAAATAAAGCATGAAAATAAAGACAAATAATACATGCAAAACAAATAAAAGAGCCCAAAAAGAAATACAAAACAAAAACTAAAAAAAAAAAAGAGGAAAGCATAAATGAAAAATACTAGAACTCGGCATTCCATGGCTGTGGATCTTACGCCCACACCTGTGGAGCATCATGGTTTTAGTTTTCCTAACTACGACTTTTCTATTTTGAAACATCATTTTAATCTTTCAAATACAAATTTTTACTTTGTAAGACCCGCATAAACATATATTAACCTATTATAATCATGTATACATGCATCAACACTTATAATTAAATCTAAATATGTATATAAACATTAATCTAATCTAAGTTCATGCTCAATGCATATTGATTAATATAAAATACAACTACATCTAATTAAAAATTAAAATTATAGATTTTATTGTAAATCGAGAATGAAATAAAGAAAAGATTCTAAATCAAGATGAACTAATTAACAAATATCAATACACAAGAATTGAGATTTCTCCTTAAATGATTTACCTTTTAGGGTTTTTTTTGCTATCTGTAGTGGTGAGAAGTCTTCAAGTCACACGAGCCAATTGCATCCACTAAATCCTTATGTCAAGGTATTTTATGAATATTTTGAAATTAATTTTATTATAAAACTTTTAATTAAGGCTATGAATTATTTGTCTCTAAGCCTAGGAATTAATTGAATCTAAAGCCTAAAGAGAAAATAAAAAATAAAAAATTTATAGGGAAATAAAATAGTTACCTCTTAAAAATAATGAACTCCTCTTTCTAAAACTCTAGAAAATCCATTTTTATTAAAGGGGTTAAATCTAGTTGAACTAAAAAAGAATTTTAGTTCCTTTCTAAAAAAGGAATTGAAACCAAAACCAAATAGGATTGAAGTCAAGTCATATTTTGGAAAAGGCATTTTCCATGGTTGTGTACAACACTTCCATGCCCGTGAATGTTTTGGATACATGCGTCTAAAAAAAGTTTATTACATCGCATTAATACGCAATAGTGCACGTAAATGACTTGCCTATGCTCGTGGATCATTTACACGAGTATGTTTTGAAAATTTAAAGCCGTGTTGGCCATAAAAATCATAATGCACAGCTGGGGAATGATAACCCACTAAATTATTTTCAACATTAAATCTTCAAGTGGATTCAATTGTTCTCGGTTCTCTTAGACCTTTGTTCTCACGATGAGAACAATTATCATTAGGTATCATTTGAACTAGAGAGCTTTAAAATAAAGTTTCTATACTTTAAACTTGATTTTTATTTGCTTTGGGCTTTAGAAAAGGGAATTAAGACCACTTAATCAAAAGTTATATTTACCTTGTAGGTTATTGCTATCTAAAGTGTTTAGTTTCTTAGGTATCAATCTTACTAAAGAACTATTATATATGAGTTAGGAAGGAATTGAGATTGGAGAATCAATATATAAGGCATCCTAGAAAAAGTTAACTAGAAAGATAAAAGTTAAGGATATTGATATACTTGAAAGATTAAAAGATCAAATCTAAAAATGTTGGAGCTAAAATTTCAGAAGACAATATGATAAACATATCATAACTAAATGATGATATAGTAGAATCCATTCAAAATCATTTGGAGAATAAAGCTTTGAACTTTGAACGTCAGTATGTTAAAACTAACATAGATGTTTTTAAGGGAAGAAATAAAGAAAAAAAAAACAAAGATATATTTGGTGAAAATCCAATCACAACAGAAACTCAAAATAGTCAAATTATAATAGGCAAAAGTAATTCAAATCAAAATTTAAATTCTCAAACCTCATATCAAAGACCTTAGAACCTAAGCAAGAGTTAAAATAAGTGGATGCTTATAATACTAATCAACCCACTATGGAAGTTTGGATACAAAACGAAAAGGGAAAGATCAGAAAAATGATTGATGAGCTAAATAAAAGTACAAGCATCTATTAGTTAACATAAAAAAGTTGTAAAAACCTCCGGAAGTTTCAAGCCAATTGTAAAAAATATCCCACTATCACAAAATGCTTGTTCAATCATCTGACAACCTTAGAGCATTCTTCGACGTTGTCAAACCTCTTTCCATCCTTTAATTCCAAACAAGAAAAACCTTAACTTGACAAAGGATAATATATTTCAAAGTGTTTCCTAAAACTTTTTGCTATATGAATATAATCCTATCTTTTTATAGGGTTATATCCTAATATATAATAGCAGTAGTTATGTCTTTTGCTAGTACCAAAATTTAACCCTCGCTCTATTTCTAGTTAGAACTATCTGGTTAGATTTTATATCTTTGCACTTTTGCAACGTGTTGCTTCAAAAATAGCTCTTTTATTTTTGTCAAAAATATGAATTATACTCAATAGCTTGTACTTTTATCCTTCTATAAGCCTCCATCTGATTCAGAGAGCTTTACAAACTTGGCTTCATCCTATGCCATGTGTTTAAATGAGCTGTCATTAAGATATCTTTTATCAGATTTATTACTCTTTAAACATACCTGTAAGAGAATTATTTCTTCTTAGATATCCAACTTCAATTGGGTCTTTGTTGGTCAGTCTTAACTATTAATACTGCAAGCATACATGCATCACATGTGAGGTGGAAATTTAAAACTTTAAATAAAAAAAATAAAATGATTTTGTTAAGATATTTGATATACTAGCTAGAAAGATCATAGAAGTATTATTTTCAATTTGATCAGTTGAAAACACCATATTGCATGATAGCAAACCACTAGAATCCAAACTTGAACACCTCTAATATGTATCCACACCAGAATATAGGTCCAAAAACACTTCAATGGAGATACAAGGACCAAATTTGCCTTGGTGCTAGTAAGGCAATTTTGACTAGAGAGAGAATATAAGGAGAAAATAACAATTCTTTTAGGGTTTCGTGGCTAATATTGCATGACCTAGTTTTGACCTAAAAAAGTATTTATACTCTTTATTGGTCAGCATTAGCTCTAAATTATATTGCTATACCTTTTCATAAGGTTGGGCTACACATGTGGGCTCAAAACTAGTCTTACTGGGCTTAAAATTGCTTCCCACGTGGAAAAACTAGAGAGAGACTTATGCATATGCTACTTAGATTCCAAGCCTAATAACCTAACTACTCAGCCATATATACATTATTTAGGCTCCTATTATCTTTGTGGAACTTGAATAATGCTCATTGGGTTCAATTAGAAGCCTCTTAAGGACACCCAAAGTGTGATGTCCTCACGTCCCTTAGAAGGAAAATGAGTGCATGCAAAATCTAATCTTTTAACCTGATTACTAACATTGGTTATTTGGATTAAGCAAAATGAAATCTCATTTATTAATTTATTACATTTAATTACTATACATATTATACAAAAATATATATATATATATATATCTCAAAAATTCATTACAATCTCACTTTTCTTAACACTTAGTCTTATATGCATTACATATTCTTTACACTATATATATTACAAAATTATAGCTGAAATTTAGGACTTTCGTTCCCATCCTTGTAGCCTGCAGATGTCAACACAAAAGCTAGACCTGCTAAACCTGCACACCTATGTGGGAGAACACTTGTGCTGAGTAATAACTTAGTAGAGAGGTAAATAATGCAACTGAATTTCTTAGTGAAGCTAAAAGATAGGAAAGTTGAAATTGATCAATGTAAAATATCTTAAGCACATTAAGAGAACATGTAAATAAGTAAAATCACTTTATCTCCACCATGCATTAATTAACTCATCATTTCTATTAACACTTTTACTAATAGAATCAATAAAAAATATTAATATTGCGATAATTCATCACTCCATTGGACTATTATCATTATCTTCTAGCCAGGTTGTCTTTATTACTTGAATTTGTATTAACGATGGGTAACGAAAATACTAGATACTGACAAGCAGTATCATTCATTAGAGATGTAAGTCTTAATGCACCAGATACCAAATAGTATCAAAACACTAGACACATTTTAGTGATATACTAGCAGCTGTAGTCACTTCCACCTTGTAGGCATGCCTATTATCCACTATTATAATAGATTCAAGCCTTCATTAAGTTTCACTCATCGATTATGTCATGCTCGATACGCTTATATTCATATAATCTTTAAAGGACAAACATGCCACAATATAAGATTCACATAACCATTTATGCGCGCATAATACTCTCATATACGTAGGTTAGAGATTCAATCATACATATACAATAAATACATTATCGATAAAACACATAAATAAATGTTTGTACACACTTATAATTAAACACAAGCATGCTATTACAATACACACTTTAACCTTTAATTACTCATGTCATGTACCTAGCATTACACATTAGTCTTGAGTAAGTATATATAAGGTTCAATGAACATCCAAAATTGTTTGAGTCTCGTTTTGAAACTTTTGGGAGTAGAAAACTCACATATAAGCTAGACAGGGAAGGTACCTAACCAATGTCTAGCAAATATACTAGATCAGTTAAGTAATACAGGAAAATATATTTAAGACCCTAAAAATATCGAACGCAAGGAAACAAGAATTGTTAAGTAAAATATCTATTTGAGTTGAATTAATATGAGATTATTTCTAAGTTTTTGAATTAAAAGGAGTCTTAAACTAAGCAAGAAATTAAATCTAAAAAATAACAACTAAATTAAAATGAAGTTATCAAGATAATCAACAAAATTAAAATTAATGCTTAGGAAATTCTATCCTCATAAATGTAATTGGAAACAAGTAAAACAATATTAACATGAATATCTAGAAAAACCCAACTCAAAACAGGTCTCTTATTCAAAATACCATTTTAGATTACTAAGCTCCCTAATTAAGAACAACCTTATAACTAATATCAACTTAGGTTCATAAATTCCGAGATCTCAAATGAATCTCCTCTCGGAACATCCATTTAAAAATTCATATATTTCCTAACAGACTTGAACTAAATATAATCTACACATAGAAATCAAAATCTCCTTTCGGAACATCAAGACAACTAGATGCAGAAAATAAGAAAACAAGGCATAAACACATACAATTAACATTTGAATTCAATAATTAACTATCTTTCGATACATTAAAAATCAAAACCAAACATCAACAATAAGTGCAGAATTAATCATAAGAAAAATATAAGAAAACATGCAAATATTCATTAAACTCAAAATTTTGATATAAATATAGTTTAAGAATTCCTAAGCAAAAGAACAACTCAAAATTCATGAATGTAATCATTAAAATACAAAAATGAAGTTAAGAATACACCCTTGATGAAGATAAAATATAACTTGAAGTTCCTTCTTCTCCAATATTGAATTCTTTCGTTAAATCCCAAAATTAAACCTAAACTAAAAAGAGAAAATAAACCCCAATTTACAAAATCTAAGAGAAAGCAATAAAACCCAAAAAAAAAAAACTCTCTAAAAACTCTCCACCAAATTGTCCTTCTTTCCCTCCTTTTATATTAGTACTTGAAGATCCCAAAATAGGAGAAGTTTGTTGCATTAAACTTTGAGAAAATTTGATGAGTCATAATTGGGAATTCATCACCTCGGTAGAGGTGATTTTCACCTCCACTAAGGTGATTTTCTCCTTGTACAATTTTGCTTTGCCTTCATTGAGGAGATAAAGCCTGCCTTCTCTTGATGTCTTCCTCAGTAGAGGTAATTTTCACCTCCACTGAGGTGTTTACTACTAGGTTAAATGACATAACTTCCTCTTTTAAAGACCTCTAATTAGGTTGGTTTCCACCCCCACTAAGGTGACTCACTCTTTTCTTTAAATATTTACCTACAAAATACCAAAATGCAATTAAACACACATAATCAAAGACTTATAAAATTAAACACAAAATTAACTAAATTAACACTAAAACACTCCTAAACACACTCCTAAACACACCAATAAAAATAGTCATAATTCAAAGCTATCAAATACCCCACACTTAGTCTTTGCTCGCCCTGGAGCAAAATTAAACAAACCAACTCAAAATAATCAAACTTAAAACAAGAATCATACACTTTAAAATCATGTTTAACAATTAATAGAAGCACTTAATAAAATTCCAACTAGATTAAATTCAATCAAGAAAATATAAGCCAATTTCCTTATGTGTGTAAGACCAAAACTTTTTAAGTCCTTTTAAAATCAAAACACCAAAGCAATCTTATAGTCAAGCTTTAGAATTAGTGTACGCCTAAATGTACAAACGGTTTCATGCTTGAAGCTCTAAAAACACTATAAGCCTCTCTTTTAGCATCGGAACCAAAGGTTATCTCTGCTAAACAACTCAAAATCAAGATAGAATTATTAGGACTTCATTAAGGTTGTAATGTGATCATGGCAAAGGTTAATCAAAATATGGTTAAAGGTAAACAAAGATAAGAATAGCCATCCTACACTTGAAAACATCAACTTCCACTCACACTAATGCTACCCAACTTATCAACTTTAAATTACACAGGAATGTAAAACGTCAAAGCACTAAAGAGAAAGGCTACTTAAGATTTTCTCTTATTTTCTACAAACTCAACCACAATTGGGAGTTTATAACCTTTTTCTCTCTCTTATTGCAAATACCCCACACTTAAAAATTTGCTATAACTTGCTAGCTTATTCATTCAACTTTCTTTCTTTTCTTTTTCTTTTCTTTTCTCTTTTAATTTTTTTAGAAGAAATAACAAACTTTTGCTAGCTTCAATTTTATCATTACTAAACAAGAGGATATTTATAATTTCATAATTTTTATTGCATTTCCAACTTTGAAAACATCCCTTAAAATCATCCTAATCAAAATCCCTTTAAAAACTATAGTTTCTTGAATATCCATAAAAAATAATCATTTTCAATCCTTGAGTGGCCAATTCTTAGAATGGGAGATAAAAGCTTTTTAAGCTATAAGGTAAACAGATGAATGTAATAAGAAAAATAAATATGGCACACATTAAGCATACCTTATAAAGCTCAAAAGGGCTAAATAAGGAAAAAACATACATAATAGGTAGGTAAACAGTTTCAATATGGCTTAACAAGAAATATTTGCCGAGATTACTTTCTATATTGTTTGAGTTATTTTCTATTTTGAAAGGTGATGAGGAAGGTTCTAGTGTCCTAAAATTTCTTGCTTAACTACTTTCATGCATTGGTTTTTCTTTTTATTACAAAACTGGTCTCAGTGTTCAAAGTGTGGAAACTAACAAATATTACTTACTTTGAATTCTAACCTAGCTAAGATTCCATCAAATATCATGCCTACCTTCTTCAAAGTGTAGAAACTAACAAATATTACTCACGTTGAATTCTAACCTAGCTAAGATTCCATCAAGCAACATGTCCGCCTTAATGCTAAACACAAATTTTGAACACTGCACATTCTAAAATATAGTTTAACAAATTCATTTTCGAGAAGAAACTAGGATGAACTGAGTTAAATGTACAATACATGATATTTGAACTAAACCTACTCAATTAACATACAAACTACAGACCAAACTAAATAGATTAAAATAAAAATAAAATAACTAAAACAATTCATAAGTAAGATGAAAGAACTTTCTTGAATTAATATTTAAAATCGAGTTTAACTTGCTCTA
>JBBPFJ010000162.1:37500-150235 GCA_037975025.1 Excoecaria agallocha
TTAGCAGATCTATAAAAGCTGCATTTTTTTGGCAGAAAATGGAGAAGGGGGAAAAAGGGAGGAGAGTCACCACACTTAGATCTAGGGTATTTTTCCGCCAATTTTCTTGTATTTTTCCTTCATTTTATGTTGTAGGTTACATTTAATTCAATGTAAACCTTAGATTAGATTTATTTCCAATGTAAGTTAGGGTTAGATTCAATTTTCTGCATTTACTTTAGGCTATGTTCTTCATTTTGCTGGAGCTTTGAAGGAGGAGGCTTGGATTCAAATTGAAGCTTCACAAGCTACAAATGGCTTCATGGGTTTCCTCTCTCCTTTCTCTTTTTACTTTATTTATGTTTAATTTGTAGTTTTGTTGATTGGGGATCTTTGAATCCCCTACTCACAATGTGAATATTCAACATATTTTAATTTATACATGAATTAATGGTCTATTTCACAGTTACTTATTTGTATCTCATGGTTTTTCAATCTATCAAGTTATCTTCCTTGCATGGATGAATGGTTTTTATCATATGTTTTGGTTGGTATTGAACCTAGTGGATTAGATGCTGTGGTTGAGATTTTATTTTATTTTTCTTTGTTTTTGATTTGGTGTTATCCTTTGCAGGAAGATTATGATACACTGTCAAATGATGCATAGTTCTCTCCAAGATGATGAAATAGTTCTATTGAGAGCACAAATGGAAGAGTTGAGGAGGGAAATGCGGGAAATGCAGTACTCACATTAACCTTCAACATTCTGCTCATTGCCATCTTTTGAAGATCTTGGTTCACAATGGATATCGCAAGAGTCATGTGCCTCCAAAGTTTAAGTCCTTATTGAATTGCTTGAAAGTAAGGATAGGCAATTAAGAGCTGAAAGAGAAGAATGGATGGCCACAATTAATTCTCAAGATAAAAAGATCAAAAATCAAGAGGCTTTATTACAAAATCAAAAGAATTTGTTGAAGAATCAAGAGCATCTACTGAGAGATCAAGAATCGGGACTTAAAAGCCTGGACTCTAAGTTGAAATTCTTGAGTAATTCTATGGAGAATCGAGGTGATGGTGATAAGGAAAAATTGAGTCATGCATAGCCAGTATATAATGAAGAAATCAAGTGTGGGGTCATTGGAGAAGGGACCAATCATGTTGAAGACAAGAGTTGTAGCTTAAAGAATGAATTCCAATCTCTTGTTAAGGGTGTTTCACCAAAAGAGCAAGAATTGTTTAACTCTCAAGTGGAAGCACTAAATTCAATCAACATAAAGAGTTTATTAAGGCTAGAAGAGCCAAAGGAGTACGTGTATGAACAACCCGAGGTGGAGGGGTACTTCATCAAAGACATGGTGTTGCTTACCTTGGTGAATTTCGATAGGTTTCTCCTATTGATGGGGGAAAACGAGGAGCAGAGTCTAGAGAGACCAACATTTTGGTCACAAACTCGGCCGCCTGACAGTAACACGAGTCAAGCTGGGACTCATTAAACCAGAACTATTTCTCTCTCTACTCTTTAATTAGTTGTTTATTTTACTTGCTTTTATTTTAAGTCTTTAGTTTTTGTGTGTGTGTTTTGTTAAATGTTTGGTGATTCATCTCAGCAATAGTGATTTTTCCATGAATAAGATTAGAAATGAGTATGCATTTGTATCAATTTTGGCACGATGAGCATGAATTCACCCCATTTAGCTATTTTTGAGCTTTATTTTCTAGTAATTCTATGTTTTGTGTTAATTTTTGTATTTCATTTATTTTGCTATTATTTTAATTTTAATTTTAAGATTTATGTTATTATTTTGTTATTTCTAATTTAACTTTCACTTGTATTTTGATTTTAGTCTAGTTGTGATATTTGTTTTTGTTTGTTGTTGTTATTGCATATTTTTGTACCTTAGTTAGCTTACCCTCGTAGTTGTTGTAAGGATCACACTAGTCTATCCGGATTACTATTACTTATTTTAGTATTTTAATAAACAATACATATAATACTAGCAATATGTTTTTATGTCACATAATTAATTACTCTTTAACTACATAATTCATACATTAGAACAATTTACATAAACATATACTTTGTTATATTACTTTTATATTTGAGTTAATAACTATAAAATATGTTCAATTCATTATTTTTATAGATTTTACACAAATCAAAAGATAAAACAATATAATTTAAATACCCTAACTTCTCTTCCTAGCTGGTGTTGGCCTTGTCCTTGAAGCAATAACATAACTTGAACCTACACGGATAAACACCCGTGCTATGCTATAAAGCTTAGTGGGGAAACAAAACATGTATGAACAACCACTCACAATGATTATTTTCAAGTACACAATAACAAGTATTAATATTAAAACATTATAATCAGCATACAAGGATTTCAATATAAATTCACATATCATATTTGATCTTATGACAATACTGTATAAGGTTAAATGACAAATAACTAATTAAGTCTTTATCAATATAACACTTATATTATTCATTTCATAGTGTGAAGTGCCTACTAAAGTCCTATGGGTGTATAACGGATGAGGTGGATACCCGAAGGTATCGGATCTGTGGATACCCGAAGGTATCGAATCTGTGGACCCAATTGGGTCAAGCCAGCGATCTTATTCAGAGGCAAACTGTGGACTCATAAGAGTCAGACTATAGCAACTGCAACTGTAACCCTATATGCATGCCTATTTATTCATCACCACATTCTATGTGCAAGCAAATAACCATATCTCATGTATCAGCTAATCCACAGTATACCGTTCATCATATAATATGATCAATCAAGCAATAAAACAATGTTTTTTGATGATCATGTCGCAATCACAAGTATAAATAGATAATCAGTATAATCCAATCATAATCAAGTAAAATACTTTCATGTGTCACTTATTATAACTTTATCTTTATATTACTTGCATATTTCATGTGTTTATTGTTGTACATTATCATATACTTTATGTTTAAGATACGCTATAAGATTTAGGAAAATAGTAGATAAGCTTGTACCTCTTATGGGCTCTTAACCTTTCAAGTTCAAAATTCCAAAGAGGGTCACGGTTACTATCAAAATCATGGTAACCGTGACCTTAATCATAAAACAGGGGTCATGGTTACTACCAAATTCATGGTAACTATGACCTAGGTGCACTTTCGGGTCTGGACTATGCCAAACTACCTTATGGTCATTACCGGAGGAGTAATAACCATGTTCTATACTTTTTAAAGGGGTCACGGTTACTATGAAATGATTAGTAACCATGAGATAGGGTGTATTTTGATTCTGGACTGCCTCACGGTTACTATGAAATCATAGTAACAGTGATGCCTTAAAATGCCCAAAGACAAATTTATGTCTCAACTACTATGCCGTTTTTGGCCAAGAAGACATCATTTTTAAGGAAACCTTCCTCTACAAAGTTGTATATCTATGTTTCTAGTTTCAAAAACATCAAAAATAAACCAAATTAGAGCTATATATCTCAAGATATTCACTAAAAATCGAAGACTGCTCCTAATAACAGGGGCAGCAGTCAAGTCCCGGATTCAAGCCTATTTTTCTCCATCATACAAATCGATTCAGGGGTTTTGTTCTTCATATGAAATGAAGATCTACGAGTCTAGTTTCTCACCCAACTGGAATTTCTTAATTTGAGTAACGGGAACTCAAGTTATCAACAATTTTATATTGACTGGACATATGAGCTCTAAAACAGTTTTTCTTCTATCTTCAACAAAACTTTCTATTTTAGTTTTAAATCAAATATAACCTCCATTTTTCATAATATTCACTTAATATAACATCACATATTACTAATCTCACATTATAACCATAATAAAATATCATAAATCATAATAAACACATACAAGCAAGGTTAAGTTCCCTTACCTCTTCAAGACTCCACCAAACTCTCTATCTTCCTTTTCTTCTTGCTATCTTTCCTTTCTCTCTCTCTTGATCTTCATCCTAGGCTGCTCCAACTCTTCTCTCTACCATCTAAATGTTTTGTTTGCTTAGAACATAAATTTTTCTCGTAGGCTAGAAGAAGAAACAAAGAAAAAGAGAAGAAAAGAAATAAATGTTCTTAGGCCAAGAATGGTCGGCCACAAGAGGAAAAGAAATCCTCTTTGTCTCTTTCTTTCCTACCCATCCATTTGCCTTAATTCCATTGGTTTTTAAATAAAAATCTTGGCAAAGTTCACTTTGGTCCCTTTTTGTATTTTGGTTTCTTAAATATATCTCTCATCTTTCTTTATTTCTAGTTTTACCACAACTTTCTTACTTTGTCTTTTCAATCAAGTCCCTAATTTTTCAATTTTCCTTAATTAGTCACCTAATTAACTTCCATCTCAAGCAAAATGACCATCTATCTCTCTTAGGGTACCAATAGGGGTATTACAGTTGTTCCTGTTGTGAATAATTTTGAACTTAGAATTAGAAAGCCTTATTTAGATTAGTTGGAATAGCAAGAGAGCGGTTGATTGTTGAACGAATTTTTTCTTATTCGAAAGGTTTTAATTAGATCAATACCAGTAAGTCTCTTAATAAATGTACACGTTGGCCTTTTTTTTAACAAAAAATAAAAAAAATAAAAACCAATGCATGAAGTTGATTGAGTTGGAATTTTAGAGCATTAGAACCTTCCTCATCACCCTTCAAAGCAATAAAATGACTCAAAAAAGGGATTAGAAATAACTTAGACAATATATTTTTTAATCAAATTGTAAAAAGACCTTTGACCAACCTTTGTTTTATAATATTCCTTGCAAGCCCTGTTGAGCCTATTTGAGCATGCTAAATGCGTGTTTATTTTATATTTGTTGCTTATACCTGCATTTTGATCCCTTAAGCCTAAAAAGCCTTTGTCTTACCCTTTTTGAACTAGCCATTCTAGAAGTAAGTGAGATAAGTTTTTCTTGGGAAGTGCTAGTGAGTAAAGGGTTGTTCTTCAATTGTTAGATTCTAGTATTGGGGATATATTGCCAATATCGAGTGAGATTGAAAAATTTCAGAATGTAGTTCCCCTTTAAGAAGAATTTTTGTGAGTCCTTACTTATCAATTGTAAAATTGATTATTTTAGCTATTAAAAAAAGGGGAAAAACAAAAGAAAAGAAAAGAAAAAAGAAGAAGAATAAAGCTAACAATTTTGGTTTCATCTAAGTGTGGGGTACTCTATGTATAGAGGAGAATGATTCTAAGCTCTTTAAAAGTCAATTGAGCTAAAATCTTGGTAAAATATTTGGAGAGGATTCTTCTTCTTCCTTATGCTATTTCCTTGAGAAATGTTCTACATTTTTTATACCTAAAGCTTGGCAATGATGATGAGTGAGTAAAGGTAGAGTTAAAGTCTTATTTTTAGAAGAAAAAAGGTGAGTTGAGGTAGAAATGGCAGTTCAAACTTGTGTATCTTAATCTTTTTTTTTGCTAGCCATACCTTAGCCACATTATAACCTTTTAAGTCCTAAGGATCTTTTCTTATTGAGAGTTATGCATGGAGATGACCTTTGGGTTTTGGTGCTAAAGGAGAGACTTATGGCATCTCTTGAGTTTCAAGAGCGAAACCGCGTGTGCAATCTTTTGTACACAAATTCTTTTCTCAATTATTGGATTGCACTGGAAATTTTTGGTTTTAAAAGTTGTTTTAATTTTTTTATTTTGGCCTAGCACACACATACAAAGAGATATGCTGGTATGGTTTAGTTAAGTCTTTTCGATTTAAGACTTCGTTTAGTGACTTCTGTTATAGTGTTGTTCTACTTTTTCTAAATTTGTGTTTTCTTTCTTTGAATTTGAGTATATAGGAATGTGGTTTGTTCATTTGCTCGAGGGCGAGCAAAAGCTAAATGTGGGGTATTTGATAACTCCAATTTTATTGTTTAATTTCAGTATATTTTTGTTTATGTCTATGTCTTATTTTGCATGATTTTTCAATGTTTTGTGTAATAACTTTCTCTTTTTATGCCAAATGAAATTATATTGATATTTACAATATTTTGGTGTGTTTAATGGGGTTATTTTGACTCATGTGCAGAAAAATAGGCAAGAGCACGGCTGAGACAAAATGGTCCCAGCTGTACCCATTGAAAAATCCACAATCCGCACTATTTCATTTTTTGGAATAATCTGCAAACATCAGAATCCAATTTTCACAGTTGAAAATGTAGATCAAGATATTACAAAGCTGTGGTTAAAATTTTAGCTTGATCCAACGGTGAAATATTCCTAAATTGATAAATTTATGGGACTGATTTTTCTTCTCTAAAGGGCCATGGTTTAAACCATTTGTCCTAGCTGTGACCATTACAGAACTCGAGTTTTTTAGTCCAAAAGGTGCGCACGGCTGAGACAAAATTATCTCAGCCATTCCTAACCTAACTAAGCATGGTTGGGACACTATTGTCCTAGCTGTGGCCATCAATAGATCTATAAAAGTTGTAATTTTTTTTTGACAGAAAAGGAAGAAGGGGGAAAAAGGGAGGAGAGTCGCCACACTTAGATCTAGGGTTTTTTTCCTCCAATTTTCTTATGTTTTCCCTTCATTTTATGTTGTAGGTTAGATTTAATTCAATGTAAACCTTAGGTTAGATTTATTTCCAATGTAAGTTAAGGTTAGATCCAATTTTCTGCATTTACTTTAGGCTATGTTCTTCATTTTGCTGGAGCTTTGAAGGAGGAGGCTTGGATTCAAATTGAAGCTTCACAAGCTACAAATGGCTTCATGGGTTTCCTATTTCCTTTCTCTTTTTACTTTATTTATGTTTAATTTGTAGTTTTGTTGCTTGGGAATCTTTAAATCCCCAACTCACAATGTAAATATTGAACATATTTTGATTTATACATGAATGAATGGTCTATTTCACTGTTATTTATTTGTATCTCATGGTTTTTCAATCTATCAAGTTATCTTCCTTGCATGGATGAATGGTTTTTATCATATGTCTTGGTTGGTATTGAGCCTAGTGGATTGGATGCTGTGAATGATTTTGCTCATGTTTTCTATCATGAATGTTGTCTATTTTGGATGGCTCCGAAATAGGAATCTAGATGTGCAATATTTTTTATTTTAAAACTAGAGTGTGGAGTGAAATAGATGGATTTTGGGTTGCTTGGCTCCGGAATGGGATGGCAAACCGAACTTAGGATGTTAGACTCGTACTTAGGCTAGTTGTTGGGCTGGCTCCGGAATGGGATATTTAGCAACTAGAATAGCTGGCTCTAGAATGGGACGCTTGGGTTAAGAGGGTTATCCCGGATTCATTCATGTATGTTTTTAGGTAAAAATTTATTCACATTGGGTGTGGGGTGAATAAGTGAACCCAAACAATGTTTTAACAAATGTTTTAATCTCTAGTTTAATTAGGTTTATCTTCTTTATTTATTTATTTATTTATTTATTTATTTATTTATTTTGTTAATTAGATTTAGGATGCTCTCTCAATCAAAAACTTGGGAATTTATCCAGATTAACTCGCTTAACTCTAGATATCTAGCTTAAAACAGCCCTTATCCCTTGGGTTCGATATTTGCGGGTCTTAACTATACCCCACTTTATTACTTGTCGATCTAGTATACTTGCTAGGGTTGCAACAGTCCCTTCTACAAATTTGTAGGCATATCTCTTAAATAATCTTAAAAATTTGAATGGTCTCAATTTGAGTTTTCTAATTCAACTTATGCTGGAATTTCAGTCACTAGATTATAATGTTTCTTGTCATCTCTTCAAGCAATACTTCTTAAACTTGTTCTCTTTTTAATTGTTCAATTTTTCAAATCATTTACATCAAGTTTCTACTAACATCATCCACATACAAGCATGAGAATCCTAATCCCATACCTTGTCCGAAAATTTCCCTTTAACTTTAATCTTGTACCTTCCCTTTTCCTTTGCTCTTTCCTCCTCCTTCTTCTTCTTCTTCTTTAATAACAATTCATCCATTTAACATAAACTTTCAGCATTTAACTCAATCCACCATCAACCAAATAAGAAGAAGATGAAGAAGAAGAAGAGATGAATTATCAAATTAATATTCTTACCTTAATGTTTAACACTCGTTATCCTTGATTAATTCCACATGCAAAAATTTCTTCAAGAATACTTTGAGAGCTTAACAATGGATATAAGAGATGAGAAGAAAGAGAATTTTCTGTAACTCTCTCAAGAAATGTTGTCCCTCTCCATACACTCTTTCTCTATCATGAAAATGATTATTTATAATGCCGAGGGAAATTTTCCTTTTTGGTCCCTTAAAAACTTACATGTCTCACAATATTCTCTCACCTTTTTGCATGTTGTAAATTGACCTTTTCATTTATTCCTTCTCTTAAATCAACCTCTCATATCATTCTTTTATTCACATTTGACCCTTAAGATGCCATATTTACAAATTGACCTTTAAATTAACACTTCATGCTTCAATTACACCCTTAAAAATTATTAAACCAAAAATAATAATTTCATTATACCCTTGTAAAATTCATATCATATAATTCACTCACATTAATCACATAATTAATTACAACTTAATAACATTTATGCCCCAATCAATATCTTAACTATATTTTATTCTAATTATGTACACTATATACTATAATATCAATTTACTATTGTATACTCTATCACATAAGACCATGAATTCATAGATCTTAACTACTAATAATTTATTCAATAATGCTTAATTAGACTTTAATAACATGTAATTGCCATTGAATTCTACTAGGGCTTATTTTTTATCCTTATAAAGCATCTCAATTCAATAGGGGTTGGTTTGGTTTAAGAAAATGAAGCAAAAGATTTTAAATTGGTCATTATGGCATTTTATCCAGCACATGGTAAACACAACTATAACCAAGCCACAACAAGAGAAACCTAAACCATTCTCATGCCAAAATTGAAATTAAACCTAGATATAACAAAACAAGCAATATAATTTCAATTTGGGATAGCACAAAACATGCAATTGAAGCATCAAATCAACCCAAAATGAGCATTCAAGAACCACATTCAAGAGAAGAATAAAACCCCTATTTAATTCATCAAACACAAAATAAACCAAAATTAAACATGAAGAATTAAATGAGAGATATTGAACTTATTTGTTGAGTTGTGGATGCCAAATGATGAAAAAACAAGGTAAAAAAACTTAATTGACTTGACTAGGTGTATGTGTGTCTTGGTAGGGAAGAGAAATTGGGGAAGAAATGAAGTATATCTCGGTTGAGAAAGGGAAAAGGAGCCTGTATAGGTTTAGGACCTCGGAGGGGTGTGAGGTACTCGATAGGGGTGAGGGTGGGATGTAAAGATACCTCAGTTGGGGTGAGGATCACCCTTACTGAGGAGATGCATTTGGGACTAATGGGGCTTGATGCTCAACTAAGGTGAAAATCACCCTTACCAAAGTGTTTGGTTCTGGAACTCAAAGGACAATTGCAAAAATCAAATATTTACATATCACTTTTACTCAAATCCATTATTTTGAACTTAATCAACATTATTAATTCCTCATGCTCACTTTCACTTCACTTTCAAATGACAATTTAAATCAACACAAAGATCCAAAATTAAGTACATCAAAACTCTAATTTCTCACCAACCTTGAACACTTAACGCTCACTAAGCTAAGAAAACCGATAGTATGCAAGTAAGGGAATACATACCTAAAATTTTACACTTACTATCAAATTCCACACACTAAAAAAGCATAGCTCCATCTTAAGCTCATGAATAACAAGACACATAGAAACATAACAATAGAACACATAACATAAACACACTAAATCAAATACAAAAAAAATCTAGTTGAGAAAGGTTAGAAAATATAGTTTTGAATTTATAAAGCCTTCAGCTCGACTTCTTTTTTACTCTCTTGAGGTTTAGCTTGCGATCCAAATGATGGTCTACCCCGACTTTGCTCCTTATTTTCTCCCATCAATAAGAGAAACTTGTCAAAGTTCACCAAAATTGAAAATACCATGTCTTTAATAAAGTATGACTCTACCTTTGGTTCTTCAAATATGAACTCTACCGGCTCTTCTAGCCTTAATAAATTATTCAAATAAACTGAATTCAATACTTCTACTTGAGAATTGAACACTTCTTATTCCTTTGGTGAAAAATCCTTCACAAGAGATCTAAATTTATTCTAAAACATATAGGATTTGTCTTTAACAATAACTGGCTCCTCTTTTAATTCATGCATCCCAAACTCAATTTCTTTCTCATCCACCATTGGCAAATGACTCAATTCATCCTTATTATCACCACCACCTTGAATTTCCAATAAATACTCAAGAACTCTAACTTGGATTCCAGATTTTTAATTTTCATTTCTTGATCTCTTAATAAATGCTTTTAAATTTGTAACAAATTCTTTTGATTTTGTAATAAAGCCTCTTGATTTTTTATCTTTTCCTCTTGAGAATTGATTTTGGACATCCATTCTTCTTTTTTAGCTCTAAATTGCTTTTCCCTACTTGTAAGCAAGTCAAGAAGAACTTAAAATTTGGAGGCACTAGACTCTTGAGAAATCCATGGAAAACTAGATTCTTCAAAGGATGGTGATGAATAGATTGTTGATATGAACCTAAATAGCTCATATTTAATCCATATTTTATTACCAAAATAATATTTAGTTGTATTAAATTATGTTAGAATTAGGTGTGTTTAATGTATTTTTATCAAGTTGTGTATGTAGGAGAAAAAGGGAGAAAATTGTGAAGAAGCCCTGTCGCGTACCGCGAGCGCGACAAGGGAAGCGTGTCACGTCGCGAGCGCGACAGGTGCCGCGATCGCGACAGGAGGCGGTGATAGGCAGTTCATGTTTAAAAGGCACTTCAAAGGGACACCACTCTTTACCAAGTGATGTATACTTCTAGAGGGATACTTAAAGAGTTATGTTGCTATGGAAAGGTGCTTGAAGGGTCACAATGCTTGGCAAAGAAGTTATAAATATAAATGGTGGTTATGCAATTCAAATTTCAAATCAAATTTTAAAGAGGCATGACTTTTCACCAAGGGTTGCGTACCTATGGAGGGGCACTTGAAGGGACTTGATGCTTGAAAAATTATATATACCCTAGAAGTTATAATCATTAGGAGAGATCTATCATTTTATTTTTTTAATTTAAAATTATAATTGTAGGATAATAATTTTAGTTTTAGTTTTAGTTTTATGGCTTGAAGAGAAGGCAAATACAATGAAGAAGACTACACTTGGTGAAAGGAAGAATGGTTGAGAGATCCCTTCTTTTATTTCTAATCTTTTCTTCTTCTTTGTAACTATTGTGAATTCTTTTTAGGAACTTGAATGTTGTTATTCATATTTAATAATTTCTCTTTCATTTATCTTTATATGTAGTATTTGCTATTAAAACTTTATTAGTATCATTATAAGTTAAGGAAGACGACCTTCGATGTGCAATTCCTTCTCTGAAAATTAACAAAATGGTCATAGATAAGGGAGTTAGCGAGAGCAACGTCTTATTGAAAGTTAATAGGAAATTCATTATCAAAGCATAGTTCGAGAGATCACATGTGGAGATAGTTGTTATAGGTTGGTTTTTATTCTTTGAATATGTGTTTATGTAATTCTTGTCTAAATGCGAGAGCTGCGATTTAGAACCATAAATGCATGTTTAAGGCATAATCTAGTCTAGATACGAGAGCTGCGACATAGAACATTATTCCAACTTGGCTTGCATGATAAATGTTGAATTATAAATAAGAGAAAAAGATCAAATTCCATAATTTTGTAAATGTTATATTCATCATATTCATAAGTCTTCTCGGATTATCATTAAAGTAGAATAATATTTAATTTAGTGTAGTATAGTGTTAATAATAGTTTTAACTTGCAAATTAATGAGCATTGTAAACAAGATTAAAATTGAGTAGTAATAGTGTACAATATTAATCAACATTCCTCGTGGGATCGATATCTGAAGTACTATAACCAGTACACCGTATACTTGCGGTATTTAAGCTTTAGAAAAAGCATATCAAGTTTTTGGCGCCGTTGCCGGGGAATGCTTGATTAAATTTATTGTCATTATGAATATTGATTTATGATTTTGGATTACAATATTTAATTAGTTTTGTTTTGTGTTGTTTTTAGTTAATTTAGTATATTAACATAATTTATTTTTGGTTCTACATGTTATATTACTTAGTTTTTCATTATAAATTTAAAACATAAAAAAATCTAATGATTTTTCTTCATTGTCGCGGGCGTGAGATTCATCGAAAGCACGACATTGTAGGGGGGATGCTTTTGCAGTGGAATGCGGAATTCTCTCCTTCCCCGTTAAGTTCTCCAAGTGGAACTTTTTGAGTTTGTTTTCTCCCTCTCTTTTACATTTATTGTGATTTTGTTTGTTTTGTCTTTTGTTTGCTTTACCATTCTCACACAATGAGGACATTGTGTCCTTTAAGTGTGAGGGGGTATGTATGTATTGTTTCTATTCATATTTTTATTTATTGTTAGTATATTTATTTATTTGTATATTGTGTTGTGAATTTAATTTTGGAGTTTATGTATTTGGCACCTATTTGGATTTAATTGCATGCTTTAACTTGAATTTCTGTCATTTTTAGTCTAGTTAGGCAAATTCTTAGGCTAATCATTTTCATTTTACTTTGACAAATTAATGTACGTAATGAAGGTTATGACTTGGCAAAGCACTTTAGTGTAGGTTCTTTTTAGGTTGAGTATCTTTTCAAATTTGTAAATGGATTATTTTTGCCAATTTATTGCTTAAGGTAATTTGACCTATAGTCCTTATACATTGATTTTTTTTTCTTGTATGAGAGCCTTAATATGCCATTTCCTCTAGAATTTGTTTTTGGTAAATTTTGAGATTAAATTTAGTATGAGATGTGCATGAAAAATGATAAGGGCATTTAGATTACACCATTTTGGCTTGATTTAAAAACTTACCTTTTTGACTTTAGGTAGCCAATTTTGAGCCTTAAACCTATTTTTGTTGAGCAACATATAATTAGCCAATATCATTTGCTAAACAAAAAACTTATTTCTTTGTTTTACCCTTTTTGTGAAGAGAAATAAATTGTTATATCTTTAGGAGATATATATTGTTAATGTAAGCATGATGTCATTTAAAAAATGAGAGTTAAATTACATTCTTCTCTAGGATCAATATTAGAATAAGGCTAGCTTTTAAAGAAAAAAAAAGAGAAAAAATATATAAAAATAAATAGAAAGAAAAAAAAACAAAAAAAAAGAAAGAAAGAACAAGAGAAACTAGTAGTAGTGTGCCATTGAGAAGGGAATATGAGAAGTAAATTACATCATGCGATGCTTAAATTCTTAAACAAATCTCCTATGATATGGTAATATTGTTTCTATTCACAATTTAAGCTACTTAAACCAAAAATTATCCTACCTTAACCTAAGCCAAGCTACAACCCTTGTAAGACCCTTTTGATTTCATGTATTATTTTATACTAGTAGTGGAGATGTTTACTAATTACAAGCTTATGGTAGTCAATGGCATGTTCAAGGGATGAGAGAAACACTAACCCATAAACACATTGAGTGAATAAGTGCTTTAAGAATATAGTGTTTGAGTGAGAACTACTTTGGGCAACATTTGGTGTTACATAATGTTTACATGTGTTAAGATATTCAAGTTCTTAAGTTCATACATTCTTGTGCTTTGCTACTTCATAATTTTCTAAATGTGCATGGTTGTTTAAGTTTAATGGCGAATGGTTTTGTTTGAGACTTTGCAAACTTGGATAAAATTTGTAAAGAGATGAGAGTTTCTGCATGGTGTTTTCAAATGTTTGCCAAATATAAATATGAGCTCCAAAATTATATGATTGTATTGTTTGCTTGTTTGGTAAGTTTTGCTTGGGGACAAGCAAAAGTTTAAGTATGGGGGTGTGATATGAGCCTAAATAGCTCATATTTAATCCATATTTTATTACCAAAATAATATTTAGTTGTATTAAATTATGTTAGAATTAGGTGTGTTTAATGTATTTTTATCAAGTTGTGTATGTAGGAGAAAAAGGGAGAAAATTGTGAAGAAGCCCTGTCGCGAGCGCGACAGGTACCGCGAGCGCGACAAGGGAAGCGTGTCACGTCGCGAGCGCGACAGGTGCCGCGATCGCGACAGGAGGCGGTGATAGGCAGTTCATGTTTAAAAGGCATTTTAAAAGGACACCACTCTTCACCAAGTGATGTATACTTCTAGAGGGATACTTAAAGAGTTATGTTGCTATGGAAAGGTGCTTGAAGGGTCACAATGCTTGGCAAAGAAGTTATAAATATAAATGGTGGTTATGCAATTCAAATTTCAAATCAAATTTTAAAGAGGCATGACTTTTCACCAAGGGTTGCGTACCTATGGAGGGGCACTTGAAGGGACTTGATGCTTGGAAAATTATATATACCCTAGAAGTTATAATCATTAGGAGAGATCTATCATTTTATTTTTCTAATTTAAAATTATAATTGTAGGATAATAATTTTAGTTTTAGTTTTAGTTTTATGGCTTGAAGAGAAGGCAAATACAATGAAGAAGACTACACTTGGTGAAAGGAAGAATGGTTGAGAGATCCCTTCTTTTATTTCTAATCTTTTCTTCTTCTTTGTAACTATTGTGAATTCTTTTTAGGAACTTGAATGTTGTTATTCATATTTAATAATTTCTCTTTCATTTATCTTTATATGTAGTATTTGCTATTAAAACTTTATTAGTATCATTATAAGTTAAGGAAGACGACCTTCGATGTGCAATTCCTTCTCTGAAAATTAACAAAATGGTCATAGATAAGGGAGTTAGCGAGAGCAACGTCTTATTGAAAGTTAATAGAAAATTCATTATCAAAGCATAGTTCGAGAGATCACATGTGGAGATAGTTGTTATAGGTTGGTTTTTATTCTTTGAATATGTGTTTATGTAATTCTTGTCTAAATGCGAGAGCTGCGATTTAGAACCATAAATGCATGTTTAAGGCATAATCTAGTCTAGATGCGAGAGCTGCGACATAGAACATTATTCCAACTTGGCTTGCATGATAAAGATTGAATTATAAATAAGAGAAAAAGATCAAATTCCATAATTATGTAAATGTTATATTCATCATATTCATAAGTCTTCTCGGATTATCATTAAAGTAGAATAATATTTAATTTAGTGTAGTATAGTGTTAATAATAGTTTTAACTTGCAAATTAATGAGCATTGTAAACAAGATTAAAATTGAGTAGTAATAGTGTACAATATTAATCAACATTCCTCGTGGGATCGATATCTGAAGTACTATAACCAGTACACCGTATACTTGCGGTATTTAAGCTTTAGAAAAAGCATATCAATTGTTAAAGATTGATGCGAATATTGCAATTCTTGCATCTCTCTCCTTAAATCTTCCATTTATGCTTTCAAAAAAACCAATTCATAGTCTTAGACATAATCATGTATCATTTGTAAATGCCTAAACATCTTCCTGCAAAGAATAACACCAAATTAAAAACAAATAAAAAAACTCAAATTAATTCAATTGCAAATATTAAACAAACAACACTGATGTTCCTTGGCAATGGCGTCAAAAACTTGACCGGTGTCTAGCAAGTGTACTGGATTGGCTAAATAATAAATGAGAATATATTTAAGACCCCAAGAATATCGAATCTAAGGGAACAAGAATTGCTAAGTAAAATATCTAATTGAGTTGAATTAATCTGAGATTATCCCTAAGCTAAGCAAGAAATTAAATCCAAAAATTAACAACTAAATTAAAATAAGGTCATCAATAGAATGAACAAAATTGAAACTAATGCTTAGGAAATTTTATCATCATAAATGTAATTGGAAACAAGTAAAACAATATTAACATGAATATCTGAAAAAATCCAACTCAAAATATATCTCTTATTCAGAATATGATTCTAGATTACTAAGTTTTCTAATTAAGAACAACCTAATAACTAGCATCAGCTCGGGTTCATAAATTATTAGATCTCAAATGAATCTCTTTTTGGAACACTCATTTTAAAATCCATCTATTCCCCAACATACTTGAACTAAATATAATCTACACATAGAAATCACAACCTCTTTTCGAAACATCAAGACAACTAGATGCAGAAAATAAACTTACAATTAACATTCGAATTCAATAATTAACCATCTCTTGATACATTAAAAATTAAAACCAAACATCAGTAAGTTCAAAATTATTCATAAGGAAAATAGAAAAAAAAATGCAAATATTCATTAAATTCAAAATTCTAATACAAATATTGTTCAAGAATTTCTAAGCAAAAGAACTACTCAAACATCATGAATGTAATCATTAAAATACAAAGATGAAGTTAAGAATACACCCTTGATGAAGATAAAATATAACTTGAAGTGTAACGCCCTTTACAAAACCTTAACGGAACAGTTCACTCCGATATGCACTTATATGATTTGCCTGAAATTTTTTTTTACACCGATAACCAATCTTATGCAAACACAAGTCATTGAAAAATTCGGGCAGCATAATGGCTACCCAGTTAACAACCCCTTAAAAATCAAACAATACACAGCCTCTAGGAGGCACAATAATTTATCATATTCAACAGATACGTAACATTCCATGAATTGCATACCAATCATAAACATTTACTAACATAATAAAATTTACCATTAATAAAATAATAATCCAAAATACAGTTAAGTCTTACAATCCTTAGCTGAGTATATACATGTCAAAAATACTTAAAATTCTAAACAATACTTTTCTTCAAGCTTCACTCCGCCGTGTACTATGCTTTAGTTTATCTTCAAAACCTGCACACAGTAAAAACTACGTGCTGAGCACTAGATATGCTCAGTGATGACTACCTATCCTAGAACTTCTAAATTAAGCATAATTATCATATTTATGCCAATTATTACGCTGTCTTATTAAAAGTTTATTTTAATTATTATTACCAACACTTTGGTAAACCTTTTTACTTTGATTTAAACTTTTCACTTAATTTAGAATATTCTCTTTTTGCCATTCAATGGTAAAAATTGACATTTTTGTTTTCTTATTTGACTTTTACTTAACTTTTACGTATGACTTGACTTTTCAAGTAAAATTTTCCATTTAATTACTTCGGTACAATCTTATTTTGAGGAAATAATTTACATAATTAATTGCCATGAAAATGGCAGATTTTTAATACAGTGCTTTATATCTTCATTATTTGCAATATTATTCTTTTCAAAGCAAAAATTTCAATTTTATTATTTATTCTTTTATTTCACTTGGACTTTTTAAACTACTTGTCAGATTCCAATTATCAAAGTTTTTAACATTTAATGCAAAGTGATGTACTTAATTAAAAATATTTTGCAAATAAGTCTTTAATTCCTTCCTTTTTCTATACAAAGGTTCTTTTACCTACTTATAGTAAACTTTGCACCTTTCATTTCTAATTACAGAGTTGTCTTCTATTTACTTATTTTTTTCCTTTAGTTAACTTTTGACTTACAAAAGTTTAGATCAGATTTTGTTTGAATTTTTCATATAACATATTATTATTTTAATTCATAATTTCTTATTATGAACTAATCACTTTTCTTTTACAGAAGCATATTTCTGGGCTATTTAATCATTAAATTACTATTTTACCTTGTAAAATAATTTCTTTCCATCATTACTTATTAATTTCAATTTTTGTAAAAACTTACATTTTTATCCTGGAACTTTTTAATTCATTCAAGTAAGCTTTTTTACTCAAAACCTTTATATTCAATTTACTTTTACAAATACTGATTTATTCTTTTCAATATGCCCCTAATGCAATAAAATAAGATTCTCAGATAGGATACACAAGACGTGGACCCCACAGAGCCACAACAGAGAGAGAAGTGACCCCTAAGGAATCATTTCTCACAGAGCAGAGAACAGAGACAGAGAATGGCATGGTGATCAGAGACCCAATCCATAGCATAGTAAGTCACTATGACTTCCACCGCGGTATAAGATGTCCCTATGGCTAGCCATTTATATCTTGTACAAGAATGTTACTACCTGACTATTGTTAAGGGCAAAACCAATCAATTACTCTAGAATACTTTCCAGACTTTTAGAGTATTTTAATTTCTTCTTTTTCTTAAACAATATATTTTTGTTGATCACACTCTTTTTAGTGCTTTTGACTATTCAGTCATTTCTTAATCTTTTGACAGAACTTTCAAAATACTTTTAAATTTCAAACAGTTGCATATTCTTTTCTTTGAATTGATATAATTTATTAGTCAATCTTGTCAAATCTTTGACTATTTAGATCTTTTATTTTCAATCACTTTATCATTTTTCTTTTTTAACTACTTTTTGGGAATTATTTTACAATAATTCAACAAAGGCATTTTTTACATAAATTTTTCAGACTTTTAAATTTTTACAATTATTATTATATTTTTTTCCAAATCGGTACATTCTATCATTCAATTTTGCTTTTGTACTTTTACACCGTTAGTGAATTATGTCTTCATAATTCAATGCGGTTATTTTACACTATCTTTTCAGAATCTTTTTTCACTACTTAATTAAATATTCTTCAGTACCTTTTTACATACTTTGTGAATTATAGCATTATAATTCACCTTTACTTGGCACTTATTGAATTATTTCTCAATAATTCGATATTTTATCCTTTTACATTCATTTTATTCTTTTTTGACTCTTAATCAGTTTCTTACTTTTTCAGCTTGAATTTGATGTGGTTCGGAATTTGAATTACTTTTAATACTGATTGTGAATTATTTATAATAATTCACCATTTTTTTTTAATTATGAATTATTTGATAATAATTCAATACGGTTATTTATTCACTGTACTTTTTATTGTTCGAAAATTCATCCTTTGACTTTTTTTTTCATTTTCATTAACTTACTAATTTTTACTTATTTATTGAATTATTTCTTAATAATTCAATATTTTTAATTAAACATAATCAATATTTTATTTCAAAAATATTCTAGTAAAACATATAAAATCCACAAAAATTCGTATACACATTATTTTACAATTTCCACCATTTTCACTCATTTTATGAATTATTTACCAATAATTCATTATTTTTATTACTTTCATAGCTTGATAATTATTCCGAAAATTCATCGGTTGACTTTTTATTTCATTTTCATTGATTATAATTTAATTTCATATAAATTCACCCTTTTCAATATTTTTGCGCAGTTATTTATTAATAATTCAATTAATTTCAATACACATATTAACATTAGAATTTCAATAAAATTTCAATAATTTCAATAAATTCTAATAAAATTTATTTATGCATTATTTATTATTTACTCTCATTTTTTACTAAAATAATCAATTATTTCACATTATTTCACAATTTTCACTATAAGCATAATTGTTACATAATCTTTAAAATTTCAAAATAAATTTCAATAATTCAATAAAAATTCATAGGTACCAATTATCATCTTTATATTTTATTTAGACTAACATATATTATTTTCATGCAAAATTCATTCATTTCTCTATAAGAAGAAATTCGTCCACCCATAGGAAATCCACCTAAAAATCTTATTTCTTTCATTAAAGCTTTCCTTTCATCTTCTTACATGTTCCATTTCATTAACCCTAAACCAATTTTATCAATTAACAACTTTAACAATTTTTGACCTAATTACGTAAATGGAATGAATTCACAATAAAAAGGAAAACAAAGGATTTTGTAGTCACTTACATTTTTTCCTTGCTTATGGGTGACTAAGCATCTCTTTTCATGCTTTAATCCATGAAAACTCCTTTCTCTTCACTTGATCCTATCATGGCCGGCCATACATGCTTAGTTTTCTTTATTTTTTTGTTCTCAAATGACAAATTCAAGCTCATAATCAGATTCTACACCTCAAAAATTATAAGAAAACACTAAAGAATCAATTTAAATCAATTAACTTCTCAAACTAAATCTTACCCCTTTCTCTTTCTTCACTTAATTTCTTGCCTTGCTTTGCTTAAATCACATAATTAATACCACTAGGGTGACCTAAAGAGATGGAACTTCATCTTTTATGTTGGGATTTATGAAAGATTTGAAGTTGATTAAAGAGAAATCAAAGGGAGAAAACAAAGGAGGGTTCAGCCATTTAAGGAACAAGAGAAGAGCTGGTGAATTCTGAAAAAATCTTCAGATTTTTAGCCCTTATATACCATCTCAATGAGCCCAAAATTGGGCTTAGCCCAATTTATTTCTAAGGCCCAATTTAGGCCTTATAAAGCCCAATTAAAATTCTCCCATTTCTGACTTTCAAATCACTCCAAAAATAATTTCATTATTCTTATTACATCAAAAATAATTAGCACGTAAATTTTCTACTCAATCGGAGTTCGTTATCGGTCCGATTCGACAACTGTTGGTGTCACAAAAAAATTCAATTCTTATCACCAAAATATTCTACATAAAAATTCATGTAGGTATGCAAAATTTGGAAATGTTTGGAATTTTTTTTACTATTTTTAATAATTTATGCAAAATTAAGTCTTTTTCCCTATCAGAAAAATTGACTCGCTACATTTTTCGTATTTTTGACTTTTGGAGGTCCATTTGACCTCAATTTCACTTTCAATTTTAATCCCGGACTCTCCATAACCAATACTTTCCGATGGTCCAATAAAATATTTTTGGCTTTCAAATGTTCTTTGGGGCCCGAAAAGTACTATTCACCATCGAAAAATACTGTTCACGGCTGACCCGGTATTGAGGCCATTACATGAAGTTCCTTCTTCTCCAATCTTGAATTCTTCCTTGAATCCCAAAATTAAATATAAACTAAAAAGAGAAATTAAACCCTAATTTACAAAAGCTAAGAGAAAGCAATAAAACCCTAAAAAAAACTCTCCACCAAATTGTCCTCTTATTCCTCCTTTTATAGCAGCACTTAAAAATCCCAAAATAGGAGAAGTTTGGTTGCATTAAACTTCCTAAAATAGAGAAAATTTGATGAGAATCATAATTAGGAATTCATCACCTTCATAGAGGTGATTTTCACCTCTACTTAGGTCATTTTCTCCTTGTACAATTTTACCTTGCCTCCACCGAGGTGATTTTCACCTTTACCAAGGTGATGAAGCCTACAATCCAATTTCACCTTTAACTAAATTAACACTAAAACACTCCTAAACACACTAGCTATAAACACAACAATAAATATAGTCATAATTCAAAGCTATCAGTAACCAATTGGATTGAACTTCTATTTAGTTGGGTGGGTAAGGTTCTGTACTCAAACAAACTTATCAATTTGGTTGGATTATAAGCAATTTGGTTGGGTGTGTAATCGTATTTCAGTCCAGAAGGCAACTAACCCTGCTGGATTGGTATTCAATCCAGTGGAGTGACTTGTTAATGTTTAGTGTAGAAGCATTTTACTCGACTAAATTAAGAACCAATCCAGCCAAGTTCATATAAAATTTTCCAGATTTTAAGCAACTCTACTTCTAATTCATCTTGTACCTCTATTTTGACATAACGAACAACATCTTTAAGCAACAATTCCTTCTATTCAAATGTCAAGCCATGTTTCTAGTTTCCATAGACATAAAAATTAGATCATTTAGGCATCTGCAACATCAATTATTACCATAAACACTTGGGTTGCTCTAGATGATAGCTTTACTATCAACACTCAACTTTAAACCCAATTTTCCTTATCTTAATGATGAAATCAAATTCTAACCTCTCCCTACCAAATGGACGTATGAAGGTCTAGTTTATGCTTCCTTTGGTATCATCCCAATTGGAGCTTTCTAACTCTAGTTATAACTGAAACTACTTCAGTAGGTCAAAGGTATCTTACCACAATTTATACTCTCTAATCTCTTTCATTTACTAATTTTCTTTCTTATACATGTTTTCACCCCTAAAACACACACACATATATCCTTTGAACATTTAAACACTTGCATCAACAAAAAAATTAAGCGAACACACACACACACACACACACATAAATTCCCTTACCTCTTGAATCTTCTTCCTCTTCCTCTAGCTCTATACTTTCTCCTTGCCCTTACTCTTCACTTATGCTTTAACTAGTATCAAAAATCCCAATAACAAACATTAAACATCCATTATATCATTTCCAATTTATATATAAATGAAGAGGAATAAAAAATTTTCTACTCATCCAAACTCCGTTGCTCACCTTATGGACTTATGTGTTCCTAATGCCATTTCTCTCTCTCTCTCTCCCTATCCTCAAGCTTAAAGTAGTAATTTGGAAAAAAAAAAGCAATGAAGAAGAAAAGAGCAAGACAAGCTGAAAATTTCCCCCCTTATATGGCCGGCTGCTCTTCCCTTTAGTGTTGATATTTTCTGCCTCATTAAACGAGGAAAAGCTCTAGAATATAGTGTGTTGTTAACATCTTATTGGTCCTAAATTTTTAATTCTTGGTTAATTTAAATTTAATCCTTATCTCTAATCAATATTATTACCACATGCATAATTTTCACTTCTTCCTTCAATTTTATCCTCATTTACATGCTTAAGTCAAGGGTTATATAATTTCTTAAATTCCCTCGACAATTCCAAAAATTCCATATACATCCTTGATAAGAATTTTTACTCTTATGTGCTAAAACCCCATTCATCTTACTAGTTACGTGTTAAATCATGCTCTAATCCTATTAAGGTACACTTTGAGGCCTCACACAGAGCCTTTTGTGCATAATAATAGATTAAGATATTTGGTTCAAAAAGAAGTAGAGTGGTAACAAGTATGTATAAGTGTCAATACACTGTTAATTTGATTCATATATCTTGTTTAAACTAGGTACAGGCAAGAAATTTCCTTGTTCTATTATGTTTTCCCTCATGTTAAACATATGCAGTAGGTTGTTATATTTTCACTGGTAGGGATTGGCACTCTCCTTGGACAATTGATGTGTTTATGAGTTCAGATAAAGTTTTGGATTTCTAATAAAGCTCATGACTTGTGCTCGGTTCATTGTTTTGCGTTCCAGTTCGTTGTTTTACTTCCACTACAATTGCAGGCGATGATAGAATAAAACTGTTCTAATAGAACAATCTGATAGAGCCGATTGTTATATTTTAGTTTAATTGTTCTATTGTATGTTTTAGGTGATCATATGTAATGTTCTTTTCTTAGAATCAATTTTTATTTAGGATTCTTTTCTATGTAAGAGTCAGATTTACATTATAATTTCTTTTCTATTGCATTTATAATTTTAGGTTATAAAAAGAAAATGTTATGAATACAATAATAAATGAAAGAGGAGTATTTCTCACAGTAGTGTTTGCATCTATGTTGTTCTGTGCACACACTTAACCTTTTAACAGGCGAATTATAATAGTAGAAAAAATCTCAAAATGAACTGGATAATCAAGATTTGCTCAATATTTTACTGAGGAAAAAAAAATCATTTTTCCTTTTCTTCATGTCTGTTTGCCATTATAAACTCTCATCAAAACCCAACTCTATCTAGCTAGCTTGCAAAACGATTCGAAAAATCTTTATTTCATTTGGAAAAAAAAAATGACATAAGAGCATCGAACCAGAAAACCCCCAGGTACCCTTGATCACCAACTTGCTTATCGTCACAAATCTTATTATGTATCTATGTGCCTTTTCATTCATCAACAAGACTAATGTAATAGTCAAGTAATCTAATGGAGAGATCATAATAAGACCTAAACAACAAAGGTATACCAAAATTTATCAGTTATGTTCATTTCCTTGCCAGTCTGGTCTGCCAAGTGTGAACTCCAAGCTTGGGTTCTTGCAATCCAAACTAGAACCTATGTAGCCTTTCACCTGATTTGAATTGCACTCCTGCAGTGTAATTTCACATACCGGTTAGCTCTAGTTATATTTTGAAGCCCTAATATACATAACTCTACACTGAACCCGAAATAGCATTGATTGCTAGCCATCAAGCAAATTTCTAGTGGCTTATATGTATTATTAAATCTATAAGTTTTAGTCAAGCAAAAAGGCTATGGTGCATGCGCATACAGAATGCGCACCGCTTGTAGACTATTGGATGAAGAATGAAATTTCAATTTAACAGCTCACAAGCTATGTGCATTTCAGATTAATATTCCAGAGAAAGGGCGCTATCTTACTTAGTTTGTGAATTTTATTTTAAAAGACTTTCAAGAAAATGGTCAATATTTATTAAAAAGTTATTTAAGTTAATTACAATTAATATAATTGAATATAAATGAGCATAATCTAAATTTTAAAAATGGTGATAGATTTGAAACCTGAATTTGATGTCCAGATCTTTGTTGTGACAAGAATGTTGCTTCTCTTTGGCCGTCGATGTCATTGGAGTTTGTTTGCTGCCAGGTTTCTCTACCACTGACATTTACATATATAAAAATATTTTAGTATCAAACTTTAATATGGTTGACAAGTCACATTGTATATATATAAAAACACACTGTCGAGACCTGTATAAAGCCATAGGATTTACTGAAAAAGGTCATTGCAATTAATATTTAATATTAATAATAAAAAGAATAACTGTGTAAAGATGCAAAGATGCATCAAACTGATTTTATATCAACTCATTGCACCAGCTTTAAAGGGGATCCAAAGAACACAAGCTCAATTCCCCTTCAGAAGCTCCTAAGTTTGACACTGGCTTTATTTCTTATCTAAACTGAATACATGAAATTGTTTCTGAATTAAGACAATGATATCTTATTATAAGAAAAGAAGTTATGTAAGTAGTTATTTTACAAATATTGTCTGCTTTATAATTTTATTTATTTTTCTATATCATGAACCTGATATAGAAAAAAAAAATTCTATAGTTACACATAATTGTGAATCAAGATCACAAGTCAAATACTTATATATATCTTATTCCCAAAGAGCCAGTATCTTATAGGGGTATTCATTCACATTGAGAAAGCTTCCTCATTCTCTTTTCCTACTATGATATTCAGTCCAACTAATCTTGTTAAAATAAATTGCCCAAAAATAGTGGGCTTAGTTACTGTTAGAACATCAACGCAAAATTAGGGTGGAGTTTAGTTACACCAAAACTGGAAAATAAAATTAAATACTAATAAGCAGATATATTTCAATGAAATAAAGTGGAAAAAAATAAATATGAATGCGTACTAATTCATATCACAAACAAATCCTCTTATTACCTCATCTATGATTTCTTAAACAATCACTCAACTAAAACATAAAAATAAGAGTTCAAGAATAAATTCTCATATATCTAACCACATACTATATTATAAAATATTTAACATTTTGAAATTAATGTGAATAATTGCAAATGCAGAAATATGATTTTTCACATTTTTACCTACCTATATAAGTTCGCGTATGTCATATATGAAATCAAAGGAAATAAAGATTTTGTTTTTATTAATGTGTACTTATCTTTTCATATATATATATATATATATATATATATATATATATATATATATATATATATATATATATATATATATATATTTATTTATTTATTTATTTATTTATTTATTTATTTATTTATTTATTTATTTATTTATTTTTTATTTTAGCGGATGGACATCACCACCTACTCTACCAAAATGTGCAGGCTTCCAAGTTTATATTTAAGAATAGCATTGCAATATTGTTTTCAAAGCATAACTAATTTCCTTGAAAGCAGAAGAAAACGGTAAATCACTCTGCCATTTGTTGTGATGCTGACTCTTTTTAATAAGTAGAATGATATACCAAACCTATAAAAAGCCTATCCTTATTCCCGATTTACGGTATTTTTTACTTTTTAACCATAAAATCAGCTAATAATAATATTTAAAATACAATCTAATAGCTGAAAACTGAAAATTATGGTATACTGAAAAGTTATGCAACTATTAATTATAGGTGATATCTAGTATTTTAATTTGTTTGCAACTTATAGTAGATTCCTCTTTTAAGAGTATGTTAGGTGAAGAATGCATAAATATAAATATAAAAGATCAATGGCCTTTTTGTCCATCCAAAGAATGTTGCCAACTTGTTAGTTGCTATTGGTCACAACTTAATTATATTCCCTCTTTGTCCTTAATATTATTGAAGTTCTAACATAAATGCATACAGATTTTTCAAGTACTTAGTTGAAAATTAACTTAATAATAAACATGGTTCCACGTATTGAAATTATGGATCATCTACAAACTACACTTTGCTAATTTTAATCTCCAAGACAACATATAAGCAATTCAAATATGCAAAAGAACTAATCAACATCCCTACCCATTTGTAGGAAAAAAGTGAACATCGCTTAATCTAGCATAAGAGGCAAATTATAATAAACAATTAAACATTTATATGATTAGTGCAACTTTAAAAGAAATACTGAAAATCGGCTCCAAACTATGTATATTGTAAAAAATTCATGTATTTGTCTATGTTATTCCTATATGCTCCATCTAGAACTTGGATAAAATGATGTATGAGTGTACAAAAATTTTAATTAGCTATCTCCAACTAATATCTATTATAAATAATATCTTTATACATTGGATGCATTGCAAATTCTGGCATTGCTGAGGAGCAAATAACTAAAAAGGTACAAAAGCTAGCAATACACCCTACTCTAATGCATATATTTGCTTCTTTAGTAAAACGTTTTTTTATTTTTTATTTTTTATCCAACGCAGATGAGCTAGCCTATATGCTTGTAAACATAGCATGATATTACGAATTTATTCTTGAAAATCAACAACTAATCCTCCTGTCCTTCCCTTCTCCGGTTGTTTAGGGTAATCTAGTGTAAGTTTCTAAAGGAAATGCATTGTAGATTTTATATGGCATAAGTCTTTTACGACTAGTGAAGAGTGAATGTATATATTTTTAACCACATTCTTGACTTACGAAAATCAAAGGCAGAAACTAATTAAATAAAAAAGATTCACTGAATGGAAACTTTCTATGGCGAAGCTAAGGAATAAGAACCATCATGCATGAGCCATTAAAATAGTTAGATTATGCATTTATGAAATAGCACATGCTAATATATCTTAAGCAAACTCTTGTGCATCTCATTCAATGAATTAAAAGGAATAAATAGATTCTAAGCAAAACCAGTCAAGGGAGCCAACCAAAGGAATATCGACAGCATTAAGAGAAGCCATGTAGTATAGATTTCAAAAATGGACAAATGGGATACAATAGCATATTTAATTTGAACTTTGAAAAAAAAGAGCACTAAACATATATGAAATGTTGTAGTGGAGAGAATAAGAACCAGAGAGTTTAATAATGATAGTAACAGTAATATGATATATTTCTAAAGAAAAAGAAGAAAAAGAATGTTTTGATTGCACTTAGTAGCTTTTCTTTTATAATTTATATCGACATGTACAGATCTCAATTCAGCAACAAAATCTTCCAAAACAAGAAAAGTCTAAAAAGAAAAGGAGAAGAAATCAAAGAGAAAAAAACAAATACGAATGAAGCTAAAGGCAAAAGCAAGCCAAATATTCTTCAAAAATTAAACGTTGGTTTGTAGTTCTAAGCTATGAAAAAGAAAATGAAATTAAGTTCAGTACCTTGAAGAATTACTCCATAAAGTAGTAGCAGGAGAAGGGTAATCCAAATCCTGTTGCACTGATCCATCCGACGGTCCTCGTTCATCGGAAAATCGCTGGAGGCCGCAGTCATTTCCACCACCAACTGGTGATATATCTTCTTCTCCGGATCCATCTGATTGGCCTTCATGAAATATATATATATATATCATAAAAAAGAGTCAAACTAATGAAAAAGAACATGTTTGTAATTAAGTAACTGCATGCTGAATATGATATTGCGTTTTATATTAAATACATATTACCTATGTAGACATGTGTCATATGTATGGATGTGCATATACGGGCCAATGTGATTGTGTCGTTTATCTATTATAGGGTTTAGTATAAGTATATGAGATTAGGACACAGAATTTTCCAAATGGAAGCAGTAAAATACCGAATAAAGAACTATGTACTGAGAGAGAGAGAGACTGGGGTAATGTAAGATAAAGATAAGGTGGGGAAAAAAGGAAAATAAATAAAAGAAAAAGGTTAAAAATGAAGACTAAGCAATACGAATTACCTGAAGAGGCTGCAGGCTTGTCAGTGGTCTTAACAGTTCTATACATCTGCAGAGTCATCGGGAAGCATTTAGCTTAAAGACCATATTCAATACAGAGAGAAAAGAAAAATAAAATTAAGAAAAAAGGGAAATTAATTAACTAGAAAATTGTAATAATAATAAAATGCCATTTTTCAGATCTTCTCTCCCTGTGGGCTTCTGGGCTTGTCTTGGATTCATCATTAATCACGAGGTTGATGTTTGATAAGGTAGTAATGAGATGTTTATTATTGAGAAATGATGACTACTTTTGTCTGTTATCATTCCTCTCTCTCTCTCTCTTTCTTTTTTCTTTCTTTCTCTTCCTTCAAAAGCAGAAGCTTGTCTGCCTGAGACGATTCAGAACTTACAGACTCATATTTTTATTTTCTTCTTCTCTTACTATTCTTCAATTCATTCATTCACTCACTCACTCACTCACTGCCTCCTTTGGCTACTGTGCCCATGGGATACACCAAGCACTATCAACACTGGCTTTTTAACATTTTGGAGAGGAGAAAGAAAGATAATAGAGATTGAAAGAAAGAGAGAGAGATCGCTTCCTTTGTGTTGTACCTGTAAATGGCTCTTCACATGAGCTAATGTGAGATCTTTTACATCCATCAGCTCAAGAACTGACTTTGGAGTCGCTCCTACACCAACCCATTAACAAAGATAAAATCTTTTTCAACAAATACTGAAAATTTAAAACTCAAAAACCAATTGGGTATACATAATAAAACGAAATAAAAAGAAAAAAGATGAAGTCTTTACTTTCATGGCCGCCAAGGAGCTCAACGGCATGAACAAATCGAGAATGAAGAGCGCTTGTCCATCTCATTCTCGGTGCTCTCATGCTTCTCTTAGTTGGAAGTTTAGGCAAAAATCTTGATCTAATCAATCCGTGAGAAGCCTCACCGGATCCAACTCCATACTGATTGTGATGGTGATGATGATGGTGCAGTTGGTGGGATTTGAAAGCATCCATTGAAAGCCCATTAAACCTTGTAGGTTGTGTTAAGCGGTTGTAACCAGGAACAGATTGATTAGGCCCTGAGGAGCTAAGCATAGACATGGGATCTAATCCTCCTCCTCCTCCAATATAATAAGGTGAAGAAGAAGTATGAGAAAAAGAAGAAGATGAAGGATTATAAGGCATTTGGTAGAAGCACATCTTTGGATCTTTAATCTCCCTAATTGATTGATGTACTTCTGATGAAGGAATAAAAGGAAATGGACGGTTGTGATATACTGGGATGCCTTTTATTGGCCTTAAACCATCCGATACATCAAGTAAGGCAACCCCATGATTGATATGATTTAAGTGATGATGAGAAGTAGAATGGTGTAGATGATGATGATAAGGGTTGTGTGGTTGTTCTTCAGCTCCGCCACCACTCAAATTGTTCCTTGTGCTTCTTGTTTCCTCATCAAGGGCATTTGCTGCTGGGTGTGCTAGGGAAAGCTCAGTATAAGCTTGACACTCTGTCCTCATAGAGCTAATACTAGTGTTAGATTTACTCAAAAGATTGATATCTGCAACTTTATTATTGTTGGCGATGCTATTATGGCAAACAGAAGAAGAAGAAGGGGAACTATTTGGAGGACTAATGTGCAAAGAAAGATCAGGAACTGGATTTGAAGAGGGTTCAATGAAAACCCCTTCCAAGGGCATCTTTTTTCCCTTTTAGATTCTTTATCAAGCTGTTGGCTTTTCTCTAATTCTTTTTTCTCTTCTTGGCAGCAAGAATGAGAAAAAGTATAGATGCGAGTATGTGTCTAGTAGTCAAGTGGGTCTTTAATCTTTTCCTCCTCCTCTTGTGAGGAGGAGGTATGTGGTTCTTGAATCTTGATATGCAGGAATAGTTTAAAGGTTTTGGGACAAGTTGTTGATTTTAGCTTTGAAGAAAGTAATAAAAGAGAAGGAAGGGGAGGAACAAGAAGAGCTTAAAGGGAAGGAAGAAGGTATTGAAGTAGCTATAGCTAGGCAAAAGAGAGCTAAAGACTCATAAATCTTGTTCAACAAACAAACATGCTCAAGAAAGAGAGAGCGAATGAAAGTTGGATAGAGAAAGAGAGTTAAGAGAGAGAAGAAAAGAGAAGCATGTGTGTTTTCAAGCCAAGGAGGAAAAAAAAATCATATATTCATAAAATTAAAAAAAAAAAAAGAAGAAATTTAAGAAAGTGCACAGAAAGGAAAGGCAAAGAGAGAGAAATAAAGAAAGAGAATGGAGGATTTGGGTCTGGTGCACCTCGAGATTATATCTTGGAAAATGACACTAGGAGAAGAAGAACACAAGGTCTATCTCTCTCTGATCAAAACTTACGATTAAAAATAATAGTAATAAAATTAAAAATTAAAAAATTATAATTTGCACCAAAAAAATATGGTGACTTTGTTTTTCTTTCCCCGGAGACGACGGGATATAATAACTTAGAGAGAGAAAGACTCTTATTGTTTGATTCTTTTTCCCCCACTCTCTTCGCCTCGTTCATTCTCTAACCTATTTATTTATTTGTTATATTAATAAATAATTTTTAAATAAAATATAAAAATAAAATATTGTTTTTCAAATTCTCAGGAGATATTGAGATTATAGTCATTCATATATTATTACTGCTATTGTACAATACAAATAAATAAATAAATAAATATTAATATAAATATAAATGGATAGACCCATTGACCTTGGTGAGAGACCCACAAAGGGGTCTTTGTTTGCATTCTTGTGTCCATATCGTAAACCCTAATTTCAACAATATTACCTTCTAATTCCTTTTTTTTCATTCTCTCCAAAATATTCCCTTCTAATCTTTCAACAACCTTTGTCTAGTATCATGGGTTGGGTTTTATTATGTCACACACATGACCATCCATTATATTAATCATAGCTACACACCATTGACTCTCTTAGCTATGGTTTCCAAAACCCTAGGCTTCATCAAACATTATCTTAATTAAATTATATGGGATCTCTTACTCTTTATATTGGGAACTAACCCCTTGCTTAAATGTGCTTGTCTTTAGAGATTACAATAATAAATACAATCGTATATTATTAATAAACCATGGAAATATGATATCAATTTTTTAAATATTACTACTTGTTTGTTTATCTAAGGGCTTAAGGATCAAATCTCGATTCAAAATTTTCTATTCATTAATTTTGGGCAGTTAACATTTTTGTGTTGAAATTGTTTTTTTTTTTTAAAAGACCCTTCATGTATGTTCTGTATTAAAAGGGTGATAAGGCCTACTAGACCTCCTACCAACAAACGAAAAATTATCGTCTCAACTATTGAACATTTATTTTTTCTGCCATTGCATTTTGAGGAATTCAATTTTTTCTAAAGATTATGAGTTCAAATAAATAAAAACTTGAACAGGTTTCTTCTCTAAAAAAATAGAAAATCTACAAGTATTAAGTGTTAATTAATCCTAACAATTTTGGTCCAAATTCATAAATTTCATTCATACTCATTGAAAAAAGTGACTTGAACTCGAACTAGAAAAAGGCACATAATCCAATTCAAAAATTAAAAATCGAATGTAGTCGATTCTAAATTTGAATGGATTTACTGAAACTAATCTATACCTAATTTCTTTTTTATAAATTTTATTTTTAAGTTTTCAATTTTTTTTAAAATAAATCATTTTTTTGGAGAAAAAAATACAATTCTACTTATTTTACATTATTTTGTTGATTTTTTTTCCAATAATTAAGTTCTTATCAGTTGAATTGGAAGATTGCGATTTTGGAGATTTAAAGTTTCAAACATCAAACAAAAATCAGGTTAGTGATGGTATAGAGATTTATTAATTGATGGATTTCAAATGAAAATTAAATAAATAATGTGAAAATTGATTTCAAACAAAAATTAGCATGAATTTTGGTATAACAATAGTTATATGTTGGTATACCAAATTGTAAGGTGAGAATTTGAATAATCCAATTCGGTAGATATACTTTAGTATACATATTTGGTACTCTAAATTGCAAGATGGAAATTTCAACAATTCAGTTGGGTATATTTTAGTATATATAAGTATACTGAATTAAAGAGTAGATAATTAAATATCTGAATTTGATACACCAGTTGGTATATATTGACAGATTGATATATACCGAAGTCAATATTCTGCAATAATGAATTTTTTTTCTCATCTTTATTCTTCATACAATCTTTCATCTCCTCTTGAATTGAGTGATTCTTCCCTTGTTTCTTTCTTTGGTTGATTTTTCTGATGGATTTGATAAACCTTAGGGTGTATTCGGTAAAGTTGTGCATTTTTAGTTTTTTAAAATTCAAAAAATATTTTCAATTTTTATTATCTATTTTCTAAAAAACTATTTTATATATTTAAAAACTGTATCATATTTTTGTAATTACTCATGTATATTTTTTAAGTATTCATGTATATTATGAAAATGATTTTGGTGGTGGTAACGATGGAGGCAATGGTGGCGGAAGTGGCAGAGTGATGCTGGTGGTGGCGATGGCAGTAAGAGTGATTGCGGTAGCAGTAATGTGGTGACGGCAGTGGCGGTAGAGTGGCGGTACTGGTGGTGACAGCAGCGGTGGTAGTGGTGGTAGTCTAGTGTTGGTGTCAACAGTAGTGGTGATAATAGCGGCGGTATAGTAGTGGTGGTGGCAGTGGCGGCGGCGTGATAATGGTAGTTTGGTTATGGTGCCGATAATAGTGGTGGCAGTGGCGGCGGTATAGTGGTAGTAGTGGTAGTGGTGGCAGTGTCATAGTTGTGGTGGCAGCAATGGTAATAGCGGTGGAGGCGGCAATGGTGGTGGTGTGGTGTTGGTAGTGTTGGAGACAGTGGTGGTAGTGGCGGTCTGATGGCAGTAGTGGCGGCGATGACAGTCTGATAGTGCTGGTAGAGACGATGGTGGTGGTGGTAGAGGCAATGGTTGTGGTAGCAGCAGCATTGATGGTGGTGGTAGTCTAGTGATTGTGGCAACAGCGGCGGCAGTAACGATATGATGGTAGTGTAATTTTAATAAGGATAAAATAATTAAATTATTGACAAAAATAAAAATTTAAAAATTATATTTTGAAGATTTTTAATTTATATTTTTGTGTGAAAATTATTTCTTTAAATTTTAGCAGAAACCAAAACGGAAATAAATTTGCTGAATGGGTTTTAGTTTTATTTTTAAGAAAAAAACCAAAAATTCAAAATAAAATTCTAGTTTGGATTTTTCAATTGCTATTTTGACATAGTAAGAAAAAAGATATAAAAAGAGTTTTGATAATGGTTTTTTAAATTGGTAATTTTAAAAACGTAATGTAAAAAAAAAAAAAAAAAAAGGTAAGTGTAAACTTTCTTAATTGACTGTTTCTTCTTAAAAAGTAAAGTTAAAAATGGTATAGATGATATAATTTTCTCTATATTACTTTCATGTTCTTTATTAATTACCTAATCTACAAACGTAAAATACGTGAAAATTTATAAAATTTTAAAATAAATATTAACATTTGTACATTTATTAACATATTAAATTATTTTTATAATTTTTTTATAATAGAATATATCATTTTATATATTAAAATCAATTTTTTATGGTCTAATACATAATTTAACCCTTATACTTGTTCAATTTTGCCATGTCAGTACTCAAACTCTTCAAAGACCCAATATAACATATATGTAATTGACAAAACTTAAACTAATAAACATAAAATCCTAATGCAATCTGGCATGGACTTGAATTTGTACACCACATTCCAGTGAAGCGTGCAAGAAAGCATAATTAACGTCTGTTTTCTTCCCATTCCAAACAATTATAAACCCCTTCTCCATGAATCTTCCATAAATTTACCTTTATTTTTAAAAATTTTAAAATTCCCACTTCAATTTTGACTATGTTTTATACTCTACCTAAAATTATAGTAACCATTATAAATAACCATTAATCACCTGTCTTCATTTTCACTCTAAATCAATTTGAAATTCTTAAACAGAAATCACTGGGGCTATAACCAAAGTGAACTCCTACTTCAACATCCAAGTATTTGTTTCACATTGTATTTTGATGAAGCTTAAATGCAATGGTGCTAAGTTGAAGTCAGAGATTAGCGTGCAGAGTTGATAACGAATCAATTGCTATCAAAGATAGCTTTTGTTCTCTCCAACCTTAAATTGCATTATTTGTATGGATAAGTAGACTATCAGTGGCTCTTAGTTTTTGTTCTCTCCAACCGTAAATCGCATTATTTGTATGGATAAGTAGACTACCAGTGGCTCTTTTGTGAATATGTTTAGAAATTAGGGTTTTTTTGTGTGATTTCATCACAACTTGACCCACTGTCATGTGACAGTGGCGCATCTACATGCCTGGAAAGGGAGGCAATTGCCCTCCTTATTTTTGAAATTTTTTATATATATATATATATTATCCACTCAAAATTTTGTTTTGATCCTTTTTTACTGAACTTATTTTTTAAATTTAAATATAATTTATATTGTTTTGCCTCTTGATTATAAATTTTAGTTTCGCCACTGTTATGTGATTCTTTAAAAGTTCTCTGCTTTGATTTTAGTGTTTTTTTCTTTTTCATAAAACACAGAGAATAACACACTGTGATTATAATAACCCACAAACAAATTTGGATTTGGAATGGAGAAGAATAGATTTAGTTTAGGAGAGAAGGAAACCATGTACGTACATAAACTGAGATTTTTGTACCATTGGAATTACATTAATTAGGGTTATTCTCAGTTTTCATGTTATAATCAAGTGATGATTATGTATAACACTTCTGTGCCTTTACGCAGTGAATTAAAATTAAGCAATTTTTCAATGTAAGAGTAAGAGTTACTAAATGATAAGTTTTCATACTCTGACGTCAACATCTTTTTAAGTTCTCTCTAATGTATACGGTGATTGAGAAATCACAATTGGTACTTTTGTTTTTGGCTCCAATTTCATTCTGTACTTCTATCCATTTTTAGGAAAATAATTAAAATTTCCAATTTTCTTTTCTTCTATTTCATTGTCAAACTCAAAAACAAATTGGAAAAAGAGGTATGCCGTTGCTCCACTAGTCTTGCCAATCAAACATAAACATTCTTTTTTGAGTTGTCTTTGTTTTTAATAATCTCCAAAATTGGGTTAATTTTATCTGTCATTACTCAATTTTTGTCCAAATAATATTGTGGTTATTATTTTTCGAAATGTAACAACAAACTAATTAAAGTATAATTTCGTAATAATAAAATAAAAAAATATCAAAAAAATATTATTTCGATCACCCGATGCATGTATCAATAGCGCAGATTCTCCATTTGTACTTCTTATTTTTGCTTAAACTTAATCCCTTATATCTTAAATGCACAATTCTACCATTTTTTACAGTCTTATATATGATTGATTAAATTCTATTTCCTCACATGCCATGTGACCGGAATAACATTTTTTGGTATTTTTGACTTTATTTTTATGAAATTGTACTTGAATTACTTTATCGTTACGAATAGAAAAATAATGATCATAATAGCACTTGGACGAGAGTTGAATGATCATATGTGAATTTTAACTCCTAGGACTTCATCAACATCCATTATCTTGGACCTCGAAATCGAAACCCAACCAAAACTATTATCCTTCAAATTCAGAGACCGGGATTTGGAAACCAACAACAATATCTGTGGCTTCTTCTGCTGCAATAAGTTTAATTAGAACAAAAGAGTGAGATTAAATAAAGCAAAAGATATATAGAAGACAAAAGCAATTCTTATTGTAACAAAAACACAGTTGCCTTTCCCACCATCTCTTATTTTCTATATGGATATTTCCGTCGTTAATAATTTTTTTTTGTCATTTATACATTTAGCGACATCCGTCGTTAATGGATGTAGTTTAGCACTTACGATACAGTTTTTCAAATTTATCTTTTATTTAAATTAAATAAAATTGGAAATTTATTATTATAACCCCTTATTACTAGTTAAGTGTCTTGTACATTACTATAAGTTATTTTTAATAAGTATTATAATTAATGTAATAATTAGATTAAATTGTTTATCAAAAATATTTGATATACTTGAAAATGGGAGCCACATATAAAATTTAAAAAATCTAAGGCTTCGCTGTACGAAATTAATTGCACTTTTAGTTTATTATTATTTTCTTTTACATTAATTGTAATTATAATAATATTTTATAATCTAATAAAAATATCTAGTATCAATATTAGTACTTTATCATATATTTTTTTGATATTGCAAAGTCTAATTTTATTATTTTCTTCGGAAAATTATTTTTGTCAATACTAAAGGATATTAATTTCAAAAAAAATACCAAAAACATTTAAAATAATTATTATATCACGATAAAAATTTTAAGTTTTTACAATTTAAATAAAATTACCAAATTAAATATGAAAAAAAAAAGTTAATTTATTCTTTTGCAATGTTTTAACTAGGTCGGATTTAAGATTTGGCATCAAGGGGGCAAACTTCATCACATTTTCCTAAACATTTATAGGGGGGAAAACTCTCTAAAAAAAGCTTTAATTTTTTTTCTCCCACACAATTTTTAAAATACGATATTACATTGGAAAAGAATAAAATAATATATGCGAACCACCAAATTGTTTTTCTTATCAAAATTCATGATAATAATATATCCATATAACCCATAAATTAATGGGTTTACGTTTCAGAAACAATAATTTTTAAGACCTTTTTAAAAAGAAATTGCATAAATCCATATATATGATTTAAATATAATATTAATTAATATTTATTTAATTAATTTTAATAACACTACTTGGATCTTTAGATTCTATGTGGAATCTAAAAGAAAGACAAACTATTCGATTGGAAAGTGCGTTTTCATTAGATCCGGTGTATTCCTGGCAGTTATGTACCCGAACAAAGGCTAATTACTCGCTGGGGTTCGTCTTGTCCAAACCAAGCCTAGCTTTACCTCTTTCTCTCTCTCTCTGTTTCACTACTCATAACCGGAGTTTAATTTGGCTTTCCTTCTCCAGCCGCCGGTCTTCTTGGCTGCACATTTCTCTCTCCCGCTACCTCTCGATTGCTCTACTTACCGGAGTTCACTGTGCCTTTCGTTGTCCAATAGCCGCTCTTCTCCGCAAACGCGGTGGCTATTCCCTAGTCCTTTTCCCCATCTGCGGTGCAAGCGACCACTAATAGCAGAGCTATTTGGATGATCTTTACAGATAAGTTTCTCTCCCTCTCCCTCTTGTTATTTTCATTTTCTGTTTAGAGGGAATCGAAAGACGTTAGTTGAGCTTTGAGAGTCTGAAAGTAGGGTTTCTAAAATGTTCAAGCGCGTAAATGGTTGCAAAAGGATCCCCCAATTTGGAGTATGTCATGACTGTTGCTTGGAATTGGACTCAGTCCTGCCTTAACTGGAATTCCCATATTTTTTCTGATTTTTTATTTTAATTTTTTAGAGATTTTTGAATTTACAGGTCTCAGTAATGCAATAATTTTTTTTTATTTATTTATGCACTTAAATTTTACAATCGATTTCATTCCCAAAATTATTGCATTTTATTTCATTTTCATTTGTTGTTTTTTAATATTTTTGCGTGTGAAATCTATATTTTTTAAGATCTTTCTTAAGTTTCAGTCTTCTTATAATGATTTATATCTCTCAATGCTTTTTAGTTCTTTAAATCGGTTATTAACTTCACTATGCAATTTTCAGGGAAAATTCTCATTCTCATGGTTTTAAGAGTTGAGCTTTTTGCTTTTAATTGCCACTGGGCAATTGAATGTTGGGTGATTAAATTGCAGATAGGAAAGTTAATGTATAAACACTTAACTTTTAGCAATTTTCAGTGAAAATGCTCATGGTTTGATTTTGGTACTCTCAGTTTCTTATTGGTATTGGTTTTACAAGACTGTTAATCTTTTAGCCAGGCAGTTTTGAAAAAGAGATTTTATTTTTTTATGTTGTTTTTAATTGGTAGAAGGTAGTAAGATGTAAACATATGCTGGTTGAATCGTCTGTAGCCAGCTTTTATGGTTCCAACTGAATTGCTTGCAATCCAGCATAATGAGCACTTGCTTAAGTCGGTATTTTGATTCTTACTTTCAGGAACATTAAAAAAAAGATTTTGGACTTGTAGTTTTAGAAGTTTTAGTTGGTTCTGTGTGGGATTTCTATGTATATTCTAAGGTTTTGGATTGTTTTGATATCATTGATCTGGTGTGTTAGTGACAGCTTTATGATTATGCTTTTTGATTCTAAAAGTTCTAAAAATGATGAAAAGCTCTATTTTATTATTATTATTATTATTTTTGTGATTTGTTCTTGTTCATTTGTTTTGGGATACTTTTGGTCTTTCTCTTTACATGTGGCATAGTCCTAGTTCTGAAATATTATAGTCATCATCATTTTCATTTAACATGAAATGTTTTTAAAAGCAAATTTATAGACAAGTAGAGACATATTATGGTCAATTACTCCATGTTTTCATGTGCGAGCGTATGACTCGTAGCTTTATGTTTGCTTTCCTCAGGTGCACTTCATTTTAAAGGAACTTGTCTGGAAGTTGATAGCTGAAACAGAGGTATGCAACCTTTAATTGCAGACAGTATTTCCACTTGGATGTTATTATGGTTTGTTCTTTGCAAATAATTCTGTACTTCACACCGTGAGGATTTCATGTTTATAGATTAAAAAAAAAAACTGCCATTGGTGCTTGTTGTGATTGAGTTTGAATATGTTTTCTTCTTTTTCCATGACATACATGTTGCTGCAGGACTAACAGGTTGGAAAGAAAATATAGTTTCATTTTTGTATATATATTTTTAACACTAAAGGAGAACTTATTATTTTGGTTTTGCTGTTTCTAACGAGCAACAAACTCTTAATGCAGCTCTAATAACTTGCTGAATAAAAAGAAAAATTTTAGCTTGACAAATCTTATTAATTTACTCAGTACATAAGTGTTTTCTGGTGATATCTACTTACTGCTTCTAGCTAAAAAATGATGTATGATGTTTACAATAAATCACAGTAATGAAAATGTTCTGACTTTTGAGATAAAACTTAAGATGATGGTTAAACTCTGTTGATGAGGTGAAGTTGTGCCTTAGCTTGCTTTATTTTAATTGCATTGTGATTAGAATATTCTTTTCTTAAGCAAAAAGGTTGTCTAAAATGCTGACCTAGCAATGAGGACGTACTTTAAAGAAAATTTTAAATGCAAGAGTCGAAATATATGGCATTGCTTGATACTTGTTATGATTTGAGTGTGGTGAACGGTGCACTGGTTATTGTTATCAAAAGATTCATGAAAAGCTGTTAGACAATGGAGTTTCCGAAGTATTGGAATGTTGATCACCAATGACCCATGCCTAGTTAATTTGATTTCCGGTCATTAAAATTATGAACTTATATTGAAAAAGTCATAAAAAGAAAATTTTGTAACACAAATATATTTCAACTTATTTATTTTAGCTTAAAAAATTGGTAGTCTTAAAATCGATCAAAATCGAATGAAATGCACAGTCGACATGTTAACTTATCAATACACATTCAAGAGGTTGACACATCATTTGACACATAGGATGAACACGTCAGGGTACAACTTCTTGGATGAGTGTCGATGAATTGACATTGCCAACTATTCATTACGGCAGTGTTTTGGTTAATTTTCAGATAAAGTGACTTTTAGACTAAAATAGATAAGTTGAAATATTTTTGTGTGATAAAATTTTCTTTTGTGATTTTTTTTCATTACAAATGCATAAATTTAGTAACCATTGATGAAATTAGTCATCTATTCCTAGATTCACCCTTCCCATCTTCATTATTTTTCGAATCAATAATAATACTCGTGTATTATCTTGAAACTTGTTAGTACTTTTGTTTATTGCATGTTCATAACACTCCGGAGGCTGCAGCTGTTTTCATGTGCTTATTGGGATCCCATTTTTTTGCATTTATATCATTATGTGTATAGTTTTGAGAATGTGAGGAATGTATAGTTATTTATTAGTTTATATTCTGTGCTGTGAACAAATGATTAATGACGTAAATAAAATTTCTTGATTTTTGCTTGATAGTAGCAGAATTTTAAATCTCCTATTTTTCAGTGAAAAAATGGTGATATTTTTTTGTCGTTGTGTAAAATATAGCGACGGAAATTTCCGTCGGTACCTTTTTAAAAATAATATTAAATATTTGCCGACTGATTATTATAAAATCGCGGATCAAGCATAGCATGCGAAAAGCCATTATTTAATTTTGCGACGGACTGTATCCGTCGATTTCTCGTCACGACGGACTGACATCCTCGCTAAAAATTTACCCACCAGCGTATCGCTTTCTAAGGCAATCCGTCACTAACACTTTTAGCCGGAGATTTTAGGCTTTAGGAACAGATTTTTCGTTGCTAAGAAGTTTACTTTTTGTTTTTTTGAAAGCCCTTATCAGGTAAGGGTAATAATTTACTGGTTAACTAGTTCACAACCTAATTTTTAAATTCAATTTATTGATATTGATTTTTTAAAATCAAAGTTTAAGTACTATTTATTAACAATTGGTTAATTGACATTAAAAATTTAAATATACACAGTGTTATTTTGTACTTCACAAAAAGAAAACACTTATAACATTGAAATATAAAAATCCTAAAAGTTTTAAATATATAAATGCAAATAAATTACAAGTTATTAAGCATTAAAGTCAATATAATAAAAAAATACATAAATGCTATGCAAGATGATGATGATGATGATGATAATAATAATAATAATAATAATAATACTTCAACACTAATTTATAACTCATCAATATTGATAAATAGATGATTTTCAACCATAATTTATAACCCATCAATAATTAAAGTCTGCGTTTGCATACAGGTGGGCTGGATAACCACATTGTCCGGTTTAGACTTGATTTTATTACCGGTTTAATTGTTTTTTGAATTTTTTTGTTCAGTCCTAGTTAGGGATCTGATGTAACTTTAATCTCTATTTATAGTGAAAATACTTTTTGCTCTTGCCCAAAGACATAGGCATTCTTGGCCAATTCTCGTTAAATTCTTGTGCCAATTTTTTCTCTTTGTTATCTTTTTGTACTTATGTGTTAGTTAATTGTTTTTAATTTCAAATTGTATAAACCGTCAATTAGAGTGTGCAGGGATAAAAATGACATTAAATAATTAATATCAATATTAATATGATAAAATTTCTACTTAATTGTATTTAATTTCAAATTATACAAACCATTAATTAGAGTGTGAAGGGATAAAAATGGAGTCAATTTTACCCATGGTCACTGCACTTACGTCTAATCATCCAAAAATAACTGACTTATTTTTCGTGACTTAAATGTCACTGAACTTATCATACTTTTACAGAAAAGTCATTTTAACCGATTTTCTGTGATAATCTATGTTGGAATACTGATGTGTCAAATTATTTTTGCCATGACGGTGACGTGATTGCTAACATGTCATGCCACGTGCGTCCAGGCATATGATGTGACATGCTACGTCAACCTTCTAACAAGAGTAATCGTCGGAAATCGGTCAAGATGACTTTTCTGCAAAAACGTGATAAGTTCAGTGACATTTAAATCATGAAAAATAAGTCAGTTACTTTTGGACGATTAGACGTAAGTCGAGTAACAATAAATGAAATTGACCTGATAAAAATGACATTAAATAATTAATATCAATATTGATATGATAAAATTTCTATGATAATATGATAGACAAGAGAGGAAGAAAAAAAGACATAAGTGATAATACAAATATTAAATACTAACAATTCAATTAAAAAAATCATCAAATATCAAGTTTAATGAATACAACCACAAGAAAATATTAAAAAAATTCCTAATTTATTGCTCAAAATTTTGTATTTTCATATTCCTGCTATATTAGCAACTGTATGCAAATCATTCTAAATTAAATTATTCAAATTTAAATTTAACAATTCAATTGAAAGTCTAAATTGGTTTCAAAATCTAATTAAAATTGGACTTCAATTAAAATTAAATTTGATTTGGCCATAATTATTCAATTGATTGACTTTATGATTGTGTAGTGTTCATAACATGTAGTGGAAGACAAAACCCTTGCACAACCCAAAAGGTAAGCATTTATAGGCAAATGTGCCATATGGCTAGGTAAAGGTAATCTTTTCTTGGTCCTTAGATGCAATTGGGATTCAAAGGTACCCCGAGTACCTGTCTGAGAAACAATGAAACCTACCGCCGACCAATCTCTCTAACAGTTAGTCAATGAATTGTAAAAGAAAATTGCCCTTACAGAAAGTCGAATTCAACTTCATATAGTCAAGGCACACTCAATATTTGGTCGCAATCATAGTAGGAATTATTATTCTCATTAGAAATCACAGTTATTCCCCCTTCTTTGGTGCAACTTGCATCGGATTCGCCCATGCAGAATCAGTACTAGGATAAATTATACATGCATCAAGGAGTTTGATTGCCTTTTTTTCCACCAACTCTTGCTTGGGTTCAGCCTTCTCTAAGGTTGAATCATAGGCTTGAAAGCATCCTCCATAAGAATTTTATGAGAGCATACATTTGGACTAATTTGTTTCAAGTTCAAAATCTTCCACCTTAGAGCCTTCTTGTGTTTCCAAAGTAGTTGCTCCTCGAAACTTGTTAAGGAAGAGGAAATTATCACATGATTAGAGTCTTTCTCTAAAAACACATAGTTCAAGTGAGAAAGGAGAGGTTTAAGTTTATGATTTTTCTCATTTGAAGGAGGGGATCGTTCATCCTCCTTGACATCTTCTTTATGTTCCTCCTCCAAGTCCTTGACCACTTCTTTCTTCAAATCATCCTCGTAATCTTCTAATGTGGATTGCAACAAGCATTATTCAAGTACATCATCTTTTTAAAATCTCCTCTTGAGATGCATTAGGAAATTCATCCATATAATCAACAAAGAACATTGACTCTTTTTAAGTATGAGGAAGGATACACCATAACTTAGTCCTTGTCATACTGAATTTCATCATCGTTCATGAGCACTGTAAACCTTTTTTAGTTTACATCTATTAGAGCTCTTGAAGTGTTTAGAAATGGTCTTCTTAAGATAACCAACACTTCTAGATCCACCTACATATCCATCATCACGAAATCAAAAGGAAATATAAATCTCCTAACCTTTACATGAAAATCCTCAATAATGCCCTTTGATCGCTTCACCGATTGATCTGCTAATTGCCGAAACATCCCTTTCTTATTCACTTATCCTAAGTTCAATTTCATGCATAATGATAAGAGCATTAAATTAATGCTTGCACCTAAATATCATAAAGAATTACTCACTTGTTTATCACTCACCTCGCAAGGTATAGTGAAACTACTTGGATCTTTTAACGTAGCATGGATTCTATTTTGTAGTATAGCACTATAATTCTCAATCAGTTGAACTATTCCCATACCCTCAAATTTCTTTTTCTTTGATAAAATATCTTTTATAAATTTTTCATAATTAGGCATTTACATGAGAGTCTCAAAAAATGGCAAATTTGTATGCAACTTTTTAAAAAAATTCAAGAAATTTTGTGAATTGATGATTTACTTTTTCTTTTTTAATTTGTTCTAGGTAAGAGAACTTGTTTAGATTTACATCATTAAGTGTAGGGTTTAACAATCTTTTTTTTACCTCTTTTGCTACTCATGATGCATTTTGAGAAGAAGACTTAGGTTTAGAATTGTTTAACTCACTTGTTGGTTTCTTCTCTTTAAATGGTAGACTTACCTTACCTCCATTCCCTTCTAACTCTTTACCACCCTGGTGGGCAATAGCCTTTGAACATTGCTTGGAAGTGTCCTATGTGGTCTATATGTGATGGAGTTTGCAATTATCCCACTTAAACTTCCAAATTCTTAATTATGGCCTCCTATTTTTTCATCCACGAGTCTTGTGACTTCTAATGTGTGTCTTGATTAGCTATAAAGCTTGACTCATTAGTTATAAAGTTCAAAAAATTATCCTTTAAGCTTGGCTTTTTATTTTATTGCACCAATGCCCTTGGTTTGAATCTAAGTGGTTGGTAAGGTTGGGTTAGTTATGGGTAAGGTGGAGTTTGTGGTTGATGTAGTGGATTTTATTAGTGGTATGGTGAATTTTGTTGATGAGAGGATGTGGCTTGTGGTCTTGTTTGAGATAAAGAACTCCTTTGATTATTATTGCTCCAAGAGAAATTAAGGTGACTCCATCTTGGATTATACTAATTGTTTTAGGGGTCATTATTTCTCTTATAATTTGAAATTGCCTTAACCACATTCAAACTTAAAGCATTTGTATATGCTTCTCTAGCATTATGCTTTTGAGCTGAATGTCCCCCTATACATACTTCACAACTACATGACAACATTGCTATATTGTGGACTTGCAATCCTTGCATTTCCTTCCTTATGAGATCCAATTGAGCCTTTAATATAGTTACTCCGTCCACATAATGAATTCCTTGCCTTTCTTGAGATTCCTTTGCACTTGAACATTGTGCATCATTTATTACCATCTCATCCATAAACTTGAAAGCATAATTGCATAACTTGTTCATTAAGAACCCTTTTGAAGCTAAATCCAAAAAAGATCTTATTGATTGAGTCATCTTGCATAAAAGGTCAACATTAATTGGTGAAAAGTTATTTCATAATGTTGGCAACTTCTTATAAGTCTTTTGAATCTCTCCCAAATATTATGAAATGGTTGATCAAGAAGTTGTTGGAAATTATAAATATTTTCCTTAATCATCACAGTCTTTATTGGAAGGAAGAAATGTATGAGGAATTTCTCTTGCAATTAATCCCAATTTGTGATAGACCTATGAGGTAGCATCTTTAACCAGTCTTTTGCTTTCCAAATAAGAATAAATTAGAATAGCTTCAATCTAGTGGCCTCTTGAGGAACACCACTAATCTATATTAGATCACACACTTTGGTGAACATATCTAGGTACTGAGAAGGATGTTTATTATCATCTTATATGAATTGATTTTGTTGAACCATATTTATTAAAGATGGCTTCAATTTAAAATTATTGGCAAGAATTATAGGAGGTATAATGCTTCTATGGTCGTCATTTCTCCATGGTGCAATACAATACCAAATAATCCTCATGTTTTCCCAATTCTACCTATTTTGGGCTACTAGTTGATTATTTTGAACATTTGCTCCCATACTAGTAACCCTTTATTGCTTATTACCCAGAGGTAGATCTCGTATATTTGCTATATTATCTAGCTAAGTCCTCTTTCGTCGGTGTAATATCCTTTCGATCTCTAAATCAAATACAGCTAATTGAACAACATTCAACCAGGTCATATACTAACCACATGTATTTATAACACAAAAACAAACATAATAATAAAAAAATCTCAAAGTAACACAATATCAATCCTTTGCAACAGTGCCAAAAACTTAATGGGCTTCTAGTAATTATACTAGTTCAAGTAATATAATGAGTCAAAGACCCATAATATCGTAACTCAAGGATCGTGTGCCTTTGATAAATTCTTAAGTTGTTTGATGTTACTTGAGCAATCATGGGTTCGAGAGAATTGTTTACTAACTAATTACTATTGTGAAACAAGATTAATAATAATAACTCTTAACAATAATGCAAGAAAAACTCAATGGAAGAGCTTGCTAAGGAAAATCTATTCTCCTCTAGTCTACTTCATGCAAAAATAGGACATATAACTTAAACATTGCGTTAACTCAATAAAACGCAAACACCTTTTACCAATATGTTATTCTAGAAAACTTTGCTCCTATATAAGGTTGGCCTAGGCTAACTAGCATAAAATTAGTTATTGGTGTAATAGTTTATCGATAGATAAGGTTGAATCACCATTTTCCTTAACCTATGTAAAGCCATATCTCTTTATACACACTTGAAAATCAAAACAAAAACATCCAATCTTTTTGAATGATTATTTCATCAACCTTTCAAGAGCAAGACCAAAATTAAACCATATTCAAACATTCAACATTCATAAGTAATGGTAAAATAAGAATTTTTAACTAAATTAACCATATCAACACTCATTTGGCAAAACTAAATCATACGACATCCATGTATTAAACCTATCAAGATATAGGAGTAAACAAGTTTGTATTAAATATCAACCATTTACAAAAAGTACTAAGGGTTTCAAGAATCTCCTAGAAGAAAAGGTAAGTACTCAATCATCGCCATCATAAATATAAAAAGAGAGACAGTTCATAGAAACAACTTGGAAAAGAAAAGCAAACCAAAATATGAAATAGGTCCCATTTTTTAACGTCTTCTCTTGAGAATCAACTTATTTTATGTAAGATATGTTAAATTTAACTAATAAAAGCAAGAAAATAGCTTTGCTTGAAACAAAAATTTAAACTTTCTGAAAAATATAGATAAAACTATATTAAACACTAAGAGTATTTTTCTTTTTGATGAGAGAAGAGCTCTTAGAAATGAGTCTTAAACATCCCGATGACTGTGGCTGATGAAAGAGCTATGCTTGTGACATTTGACGTTGTTAATGAGATTGAATTTCTCCTCTGCAAAAGTCTGATAAAACTTAAGCCCCGGTTATGGCTATTGAATTCCCATGCTAGCAACATTGTTTTGGATTGAAAGTTAGAGAATTCGCACGTCCTACAGCCATGATTGTTAATCCAATGCTCATAGCATTGATATGACTCAGAAGTTGAAATTTTTGCATCACACAGCCTTGGCTATAGACTTCCCTTATGGCATTAATTTGGAACTTTAGGAATTTTAGCCTCTATCTCCTACACCTATAATCGTTTGTCCCATGATCGTGGCATTGTACACCTCCTATAACCTAGACTTTGAATTTCCTTAATTGATTTCTTCCTTAAAAAGCTCCAAGTCTAACAAAAGACTTCAAAACCCTATAAAACAATATAAAAACATAAAAATTTGCTAAAACATGGTAAAAAAAAAGAGAAAAAAAGATGAAAACATAAATAAATGAGATTAAAACTGTACATAAGACAACTAAATATGCCTAAATTATGCTAAGAAATAATGAACAATTGAGCCATATCAAGATCTTTGGAGAACTTTACTAACACTGGAGTTTGTTCGCACTGCCACTGTATAAATTGAAAGTATGGCTAAAACTTGGCATTAGTAATGATGAGAGCACATGCTAATTTCTCCAACATGGGATAACATAACTCTAGTACCCATCAGATAGTCGCTCAATGCAACCGAAGACTGGATGGAGGCGTAAGCATTTAACCCCAATTAAGGACTTATTTGTTAGTCATCTGAAAATTGAGTTCATTAGTGCAACACTTACTAATTTCTATACATGGTAATCCAAATGTGATTTCCAGTAATATACATTAAATTCCAATATGCATCCAATGCAATGCTTGAAATATAATCACATGCAATTATACATTTTTATGCAAATATCACATAAATATTACATATTTTGCATTAAAAAATACTCAAAAAGGAAAAGAATTAAATAGGTCAACATTTTTCTCATGTGATAATTAATTAAATAGGAAAAATAAATTGCATGCCTACTTAAGATAAATGCCTAAACTAGATTAAATTCCTATATATTTTACCTAATTACTACCCAATTTGTATGATTTCGTCCTATTTTAGATCATATTAGGTTAAAAGTGCCTTTTCTAATATTATATACTATTCTTATTAACTTCCAATATCATTAAAAATATTTAGTCTAAACATGCCATTTATACATAAAATTTTCCTATTTTACTAGTTATTTATAATTAAATTTAAAAATAAATTATTACATGTTAATATGCCAATTACATGACTCTAAACTATAAAATAAGTGATATCAAGTAAAATGTCTACCTTTTAGTATGTATTTTTCTCTTATTTATATAGCTAAATATGTAATATTATATGTATTTTTATGTGTTTATGTTCAATTTATGTGTTTATGTTTGTTTTTAGGTTAAAATTGGTGAAGTATGAAGGAAATGAAGAAGATGGTGAAATTTCGAAGAAGAAGATCACGAGTAGTGAAGTGGTTCACGACTCAAACAGCTTTGTATGACTAGTGAAGAGCCTCACGAGTGAAGAAGGAGTGAAGAAGAAAGAGTAGTACAATTCACAACTCGTGAACATCTTCGCGAGTCACAGCAGTAGTTCACGAGTCGTGAAGGTAGTCACGACTCAGTAAGGAAAGCAGCACAAATCACGACTCAGTAAGGAAAGCAGCATAAATCACGACTAAAGCAAGCAATCACGAGTGAAGTAGAGGCTCACGACTCGTGAAGGCATTCACGATTCGGACAAGCATCTGTTTCCAAACCGTTATGTCTTTTGCACCCGATCCTTCAGCCAACCATCAAGACTTTTCAGGGCAACTTTCCATGATTGACAACTATTCTGAAGGGACATATCTGCAGACTTAATCTTTATAAATAGGGATCCAAGATGCTGAAAGAAAAAAGAGAATCAATCAATGTTTTAGTTTTTATTATTTTGGATAAACATTTTTACTTAGTTTTTTTTATTAAAAGATGGCAAAGGGATATAGCCAAAGGAACAAGAGATAAGTTTCTTTCTCTTGTTTATCTTAAATTTAAATATGTATTTGGCTAGTTTCCTTTGTACATTATAAGTATGTATTAGTATTTGTTTAAGAGATGTTCATTATTCTTACAATGAATGAAGTATGATTTACATCCATTTGTGTGCTTTGATTTGCTATGTATGATTGGCCACCATATTTGGCATGTTAGTCAATTTATTCGCAACGAGAGTTGGAATTCTTTGATGGAAAAACAAATGAATGTACTTAAAGCATTGAATTCCTTTAATTTGACTTAAGGAATTCACTTTGAGGGGTTAAAGAATTGGCATAGAGCTTCATAATTTTTGTTTATCTCTATAATGACATGAGAGTGCTTATAGACTCTAAATGAAAATATCTTTACTGACAACGAGAGTTGCTTTAAAGAATCTTGGCTAAATTCTCCAGTCACTTCATCCATACAATTACTAGAACTTGTTCTTAGATGAATTACTATTTCATATTTATAATGTATGTTCATATCATCATTTAAGTCATCTTTAATCCAATTTCATTTAATATATGCAAAGTAGTTTAGATATTTTAGATATATATTTAAATACATAATCTTTATTTTATTCGCTACCTATCCATCTACTCTTTATGATTTCAATACAAAATTTATCCCGTTCCCTTTGGAACGATACCCTACTCGCTCTATACGCAGTCTAATGAGACTAAGGGTTCAATTAAATCCCCATCAATAAGTAATTATAACTTAAATTTACAACAATAATATTAAATATAATACAAGATTTATAAAAATTACAATTATTGGTTAATTGTGATTCTTATACAATTATAAGATGATTTAGTTACTAAGTGATCATAATCATATCAAATATGCAAGCATGCTTAAAACAAAAAGATTAATTAAAAGAAATAAAATTAAAAAGTAACAACTAACCTATATTAGGGTTAGGAATGGATTGGTTAACCAGTGTTAGGATTATGCCTTAGAGACTATATATTATGGACTTTTTTCATGTACACAAACTCATTATTATATATGAGTGGGGACAATTCATTTATTAATTTTATTTTTAATTACATCTTGTTTGCTTATATCTTAAATTAATAAATAAAATCGTTGGTATTAGAAACACAATGTAAAGGTAATCATGAAAGAGTTTATGATATGTGTACGCAAATGTATTAATAACTTAATATCCCTAATTATAACAAAACATGATATTGTTAATATAGATAAACTAGTACATGTTATACTTCTTGAAAGGTTCAAGCAGTAGTTCTCATTAATATGATCATGGAAATTATCAATGTTAACATGTGGATCTTGTTATAAGAATAAGTACACTAGGGACATGCCGATAAAACCTTCATATGGATACTAAATCCATGTTAGTGAGAGATCTCTTCATAATAGTGTTGTAAGTATTCTTAAACTTGAGATCACCAAAATTATCTTAAATAGTGAATAATATACTTTGACTCTATAATTGCTTACCTACATTGGGAGATGAATATAGTTAGGATGTTGGATACATCATAAACTACTTGAAGATAGTTGAATGATCAATAGATGATTCATTATCCTAGATTTATTAAGAGAATTATCTAACAAGTTCTAAACTATCACTATTAAAAAAATCTCTAAACAGAGTGAATTGCCAAAGTGGATAAGATTCACAAGGGGCATTTTGGGATTAAAGGTTAAATAGTATTAGAATAACTATATTTATGTTTTTATGAGTGGATGTTAATCCATACTCAAAACCTAAATGAGACAAAGTAAAGTGAAAGGAGTGATTGTACGGTGACTTTTTTTATGGAAGCATATAGTCAAACCTTTTGACTTTTCCATCACTTACTAGAACTTGTACATGTACTATCACAATTTGTACATGTACAAATGGGAAAATATTAATTAAAGAATTAGTACAATGATTTAAAAGATTTTAAATCATGCAATTCTGTAATTGTTGTTATGTATGTATTGCTAGGTAGACTATAAAACACAATAGGTCACACACCAATAGAGAAAAAGGTCATTTTGCTAAAAAGAAATTATTAAAAATATTAGATATTATTATGGACTAAGAAAAATAAGAAAGAAAACAATTAATTAGATGGTTTAATTAATTATCCATATGTAAAGACCTCCTAAAGGGAGTCTACATAAGATTTAGAGAAATGGGTCAAAATGGTCTATTTTGATCTTAAATAAAATTTCATTAGACTATAATTGTTGTTGGATTAATATAATATATTTGATTACTTATAGCATTAATATTGGGCTTAAAATAAAAGTAGTTTGCACAAAGTCCTCTAGAGAAAAAGTCTACACAAATCACTGATAGAAGGCCTTAGAGGCCTAGTTTTTGGGTTAAATGAAATTAAATATATTTTATAAATATTACGGAAATTATATATTTGATTAAAGGGAATGTGGAAAATATTTGGGCATTTAAATATAAATTTGTGCAAAAAAGCCAATAAATGAGCTTTCTACACAAAAGCCTTCTAAAAGAGTTTGAGCTAGATTTAATGAATTAATTAATTAATTAATTAATTAGAGTCCTAAACCAAATAAAGTTAGATTTTTAACCTAAAGTATAAAAACCTAAGTTTGATGAGATTAACTGTGGAGTTTGCCTCTCTTTTTCTTTCTCCCATAGTAGCCGAATTCCACTACTAGCATCTATGGAATTTCAGCTAGTGTTACTCCAAAAAAATTTTTGGTTCTTTTGTCTTTCTCTGGTGTGGATCATATATTGGAGATATTCGAGCTTAGATATTGTGGTTTATAACAACCCGGTGCAGTGAAAATCAATTTTATAACAACCCTTTAAAGTGATTTTCGAAATTCTCTTAGTTAGGATCAATAACTTCATGTCTAGATCTAACCTTTAATGGATTTAAATTTCATTTTTTCCATCTTGTATGTGATGCATGAAATCCTTTGAATTCCAACAGCCAGTTATAGCTTATTTTTCAACTCCAGTCTATTAATGTTAGATTTTTAAAATTAAAATACAAGTCCAATCTATTAATAATCGATTAATTGATAATTGGTGAACTGCAAATGTGGTCGATTAACCATTAACTATTGGTTAACCACTAAAATCCATCCATCAAATTAAAATATAAAGTAACCAAGTTTTAAATATAAAATAAAAGTCATTCAGATTTAATATCAATATACTAAAATAAGGTTACATAAATATTAATTTATCAATAATTTACTTTCTAACATTAGAGCTGAATACGAATACATGCTAAAATTACCCTTATATGCATATATATGTGTAAACTTATATATAAATTTGGTTAGCTATTAATTAACTGGTTAGCCAAACATTTAAGTCTAAGTTCATATCCAATAACCATAATTTTAAAAATTAAAGTACACGTCGAATCAGATTGGTTAATTGTTAAAGTTAGTTTGGACTCGATTTTCTAAGTCGATTTACGTTCTTCATTTTTTTTGTCCATCTCTAACTATGTGAATTTTAGATGAAAAATGAAAATCAAGGATGAAAATTGAAAACTAGAAAATAAACATGTAAAGTTCTTTCTTCTGGTTTGAATATTACCTTCAAGATGCAATTTTTCACTATTAACAATTTGACTTTAGAGATAATTCTCTAGTAGCCTCCAGATCACTGAAATGCTCAATTTCTCCTTCGATTTATTTCTCACTATTTCAATAGAACCTCTACTTATATTATTTAATTTTGGGTTTTCAATTCAAGATTATAACTCTATAATCTTGATCCTCCCTCTTTTTGATATTATTTTTCTATAATTTGCTCATTATTTCTTTTAATAATTTTTGGAATTTCATATAGAATTGGGTGTAATTTGCAAAGGGGAAGAATACCTATTTATTGGTGTTTAAGTTGAGTGGAGTGCACTTTAAGGCTTAAAAATTTGCCCCTTTAGGCTTATTTCCAATATTGTGGTGTTCTCCCATCTAGGAAGGGAATTAGAAAATATTCCTTACTCTCAAATAAACAATAAAAATCGTATTCTAAAAGGAAAAAAATTCAAAATTGGGTAAAAACCAAATTTGGAAGGTTTTTGTGTTAAATCAACATCAGCGGATATAAAACCAATGCTAAAGAACTAGCTTCAGTGCCAAAAGACACAACGTAGGTGTCGATCCACTAATGTTTGTGCCGTGGCTTCGTAACAGGCGTTAGAGGTTTCAAGGGTGTTGCTAGCAATTTAGTTATAGATATGTATTTCTAGCCAAGACCTAGATCTTTACAAATGTAATACCCTATACTTATCTAGACCCGATTATTGTCAAGTTATAAATGGAGTTATTAATTAGATTTTCACTTGCAATATTGTTACTTAATTCACAATTCATTGGCTTGAAATTCCGAGGTTTGTTTCTTAATCTCAATTCATTTATCCTTTATACACTAATTTGTTTACTTTTGTAATTTTACTATTCATTTGTTCAAAAATTATTATTCATTTGGCAAAAATTTCGTCAATATAATGGCTATAATTTTAATCCTTCCTCCTGCAAGTTTTTAAAAAATACATTCCCAATATTCGATCTCCAACTCTAATACCCCAATCAATAACACAAACACTTCTAAATTTCATCATAATCATTATAAACACAATCCATCAATTACATTTCTCAATCACACACATATACATATGCATTTATATCCTTATATGCATGTCATTCTCCCATTACATAAATTACATATACAAGCCTTGATACAGAAATGTCATAAGTCTAAATATATACATCTCGTCTTAAATATATTACACATACAAATAGATATTTAAAATTACTCCAAAATTTGCCTCCATCTTCAAACCACCTTATATCAGCAGCATTGAATACTTGTCTCTGCGTGCAGCAAATAACTACACACTAAACATAAAACCTAGTGTTGGATATCCAACTAATAAATTTCATACATTTCATACTACAACACCAACTCATTAAACTTATAAAGTACATTATCTGCTTAGTCTATTTAACATTTCTTCATTAATTATAAATTTCCTTATTTTAATAATAATAACCCAATTTCTTTATTTTTCCTTTATTATACATTTAATTATCACAATTTTTTTATTATATCCCAAAATTCTCAATTTCTACTCTTATTTTTATTTTTGGGTGAAATTTTCATTTCTACCCTTAAAAGTCTTAACTTTTTTAAAAATTATATTTTAGTCCCTAAAGTTCCATCTTTTGTTATAATTATCATTTTACCTCTAAATTCATCTTTTTAAGTAAATCTTACCATTCTTTTACATTTTCAACACCTAAGTTATGTTTTCTTTCATTGTAGTCTTTAAATTCACTTCTTTCACCAAAATTACAATTTAATTCCTATTTTTACAATTTTTTACTTATTTATAATTTTACCCCTTCTTTACCAAATTTAATCCATAATGTCATTTAATCTTCAAATTATGTTTTACACTATCTTTTTACTATTTTACCCTTGAATTCACATTTTATTGTATTTTTTTCATTTTATCCCTTATTTTTTATCTTTATTTACTATTTACCAATTTCCCCAATCTTTCATCATCTTAGTGTTAGTTTTGCCCTTAGTTGTTTTTAGTGAAAATAAAACCCTTGAACTAGATATGTGAGACATGGATCCCATAGGTCCAAAGCTATATAATTTCTCACTTGTCTCTTTCTTTTCTTATTTTTTTTCATATTTATAGTGTGAATTCACCTTTTATCCACTTTTGCTAGTAGTCATGACTCGCTACCGCAGTGAATGTCCATATGGCTAGCTAATTATATCATATACTTCTGGTTTCACTTCTAAACACTAACAGCAAAACTATTTCCACAATTACAAAAGTATACACTGTTCTCACATTTTCTCATATTTTTACATTATGTCACAAATGAATTTTATATCACATCAATCATTATCATCAAATTACTATTGTTCATTACTTAACTTTACTTACATCAACATAATCTTATCAATATGCTACCATATACCATTCGGCCACTATAGTTAGGAACATAATAATTCATGCTCTTTTTCATGCCATGAATTGTTTCTATCATATTTTTAAGGTTTAAATCATGTATATCTACTATTAATTCATCATAAATAACATTTATTCCATTATGAATATGCTTACATATCTTTACTTCCATTTGGCCATAATGTGATCTTTCACACAACAACTTGTTTAATTTACATAAATCATTCTAAACATGTTTTTCAAGTATAAATTACATAATTCTAACATTTATTCAATTTAGATCCATTCACAACCCTAAGTTCATATGCTTACATAATAGGTTCAAATTCTATCTTCTTATGTTTGATCATGTTTTAATGCATTTAACTTCACCAATTTCATTATTTGGCATTCAATTTCACTTATTTACCATCAATTTGAATTTAAAGGCACTTTATATATAAAAATCCTAAGTTACATAACCTTAATTTCATGAAATAAGCTAGTTTATGTATTCACATATCCTTCAATTTTCCTTTTCTTTTTCTTTTTTTCCTTTTCTCTTCTTCTTCTTCTTCTTCTTCACCTAAATCGAATTGTACATATGTAGTAACCATGATTTTTCCTTCAATTTATCATCCAAAATCATATAAAAATGACAAATTACCTAATTTCCTAATTAATTCTAACTAAATCACATAATTTTACTAACTTGATTGAATTTCTCTCACTAAATACCTTTACTTTCCAAACTTTTTTTCCCTTCAATTCCTCATCTACGGTGGAGAGGATGACAATTACTTAAGCTAGATAAAATTAAGGTTAAGAATTTGATGGAAATTTGAATTTAGAAGGAAGAATAATGGGAAAGAAATGGTGGAGTATGGTTCGGCCAAGGTGGCAGATGAAGAAGTTGGTGGAGTTTGGCTGATTTTTGGTGAAACTTCTACATCTTTATTTTGTCTTTGTATACCTTAAATGAAGGGCTAAGATTCAATCAAACACTATTCAATCTAATGGCTTACATTAAGTCACTTGTTATCCTCTCATTGAGTACAAGTTTTAATTATTACACTCTAATCTCACTATTTGCCCTCAAAAAGTACTATTTAGAAGACATAAATTATGAGGGCATCAAAATAAAATTTCATCAAAAAATTCCTTCGTTTAGACCTATTACTATTTATTTTAATTTTTTTATACATTTTTGCCCATTTCAGTCAATTTAAGTGTGATTTCACTCGATTTTATATCAAAATTCATCTTTTTTTATTTCATATCTTTTTTTTATCATTTTTAGGCTATTTCTACCTTTTTTGTGAAAAGTTCCCATTTTAGCCCTTAATTCGATGTAAAATTACTATTTTACCCTTATATGTTCTTTTGAGCATTCTAAGCCATTGTAAGTCAATTCACAAGGTTTTTCAACCTTGGTTTCATCATTGGGTTATCGAGATCAAGCCTATAAAAAATCATTGCTACCACTACTAGTAAAACTTTGCTAGTATAATAGATAAGGAGCTATTGTGTACCTTTTTCCCATGGTAAAATCACACCTACAATCCCTTCATAGATAGTGAAGTATATGTAGAGTATTTCCTTCACCTTAGGCTGATTAATTAATAGAGAAGGTTAAGTGAGAAAATATTTCAATCCTCTAAGGTTTACTGACACTCTTCAATCCATTTAAAGTCTTTAAGGTTATTTAAAAGCCTATAAAAGGGAAGCAATGTTTGGCCAAATAAGCCAACTAAGAAATGGACTGACCAAGAATCGTTACCTTGCCATTTAGTTTCTACACATCTCTAATGGACTTTTGTTACTCCATGTCAAGTTCAACTCAAATCTTTTTTAAGTGGGCTTCAATTTTTTTTCTTAAAAATCATAAAACCAATAATACTTATTGGGTAGACTCCAAAAAATGCACTTCTTATGATTGAGCTTGAGATTGGAGGATAGTAAAAGTCTCCCTTAATTCCTGAGGAAAGCCTAAAGAAGTGTAACTCTTATTGATCATGTTATCTACGTAGACTTTTGTGTTTCACACAATTTGATTAACAATGAGTTTGTTCATTAATTGTTGGTAAGTGGCACGTGCATTTTTAAGATGAAAAGGCATGACTTGGTAGCAGTAGGTTGCCTGATGAGTGCTGAAGGTAGTTTTTTTCTTGTTTAATGGATTCAAATTAATCTAGTAGTACCTAGCTAAAGCATACAGTAAGGTATACTCCACAAACTTATAGGTAGAGTCCATTAAGAGGTCTATGTTTACAAAAGTGTAACTAGTTTTTACATATGCTTTGTTAAGGTCGATAAATTTAACACACATTCACTACTTGCCATTTGGTTTTTTTGACTAAAACAATATTAGCTAAACCAATTTGAACATAAAACTTTATGAATAAAGCCATTCCTGAGTAAATTGTTCATCTCTTATACCATAGCTATTTGTCACTCAAGAGCATGGTTTTTTTTAGCTTGGTATCTTTGGCTTCTAGTCGAACATTGAAAGAATGATTCATAGCTTTGGAAAAATACAGCTAATGTTTGTAGTTTGCCAAGCAAAAACATCCATATATTCTATCAGAACAATAAATGGATGCCCTCTTTTGTAGCCTGCTTAGAAGCTTTAATCTTGACAACTTTGCTTAGGGCTAGGTCTACCATTTTTTGCATATCCACAAGCTCAATTTTATATGCTTGGTCTATAGGAACATCTAGAGTGTCTAAGGGCAAAGTTTGATTAGCTTCCTTAAGCATGGTAACATTGGTTTCCTATTTTTTAATTGCCTTAAAGAATAAAATGATAGTAAAAGTAAGAATCTTAATTAAAAAATTCTGCATAAAAATGTAAGCATCTACAACCACAAAAAGAGGTCAACCAAAAATAGCATTATAAGAGAGCGACATATCTATTACCATAAAATAAGCCTCCCAATACAAAACTACTGAATCTTCATTGAGATAGAGTTAGAGGTTGACAAAACCTTCCATCTTTGACTAGCTACCTGAATAAATCGACCAAGGGTAAAGACACTGGCTCCAAGACATTAGGGGATAAACCTAAGGCTTTATATGCTTAAAAATTTATGGCATATACCACTCCCAATATCTACCAAAGATATATTAAACTAAAAAGTCTTGTATGATGGTTTCCACAACTAAGGCATCGGTAGGAGGCTCAAGGATGGCAATGGGTAGAGTTTTTTCAAGTACTCGACTCTACCTGACCCTAATAGGACAAATTAGGTAGTTAATAAATGAGTTTGGGATGGATTTAGATAGTTATTTTAGTACCCCATGACAATTACAAGTAAGGTTTAAGTTTAGCCTTTGGATACTTGTTACCCAAATTTAAGAATAAAGTATGTATTTTTTAGCTATTTTTTAATGAATATTGATTTCTATTATGATTGTATTCACTTTGATTTAGCTTTATATTTGAATTTAATTTAATTTATCTAGATGTTTATAGATGTGGTTTGATTATAAATTTATTGTTTGTATTTATTTTTATTTATTTTTGAAAAAATATTGATAAATAGATATCATGTAGTATATGGGTATTAATAATTAGATTTGGGATAGGTATGAGCAGTATAATGTTAATTTTAAATGGGTATGAGTAGGGTTAAGCTATTTTAACTATTTGGGTCTGCATGTGACAATTTTCATCAGTACCTTACTCATTGCCAACTCTAATGAGGCTGCTTGACATGGTCATCACTTTAAAAGGAGAATTGAATGTTATAGGTGGTACAAGCTGAGTTGTTTTCTAAATAGAAAACTTCCTTTGCCTTGTACTTTCTAAAGTCATCACATATGTCATAGTGTTTTCCTTAAACTATCACAGGAATCACCCCGATCAAAGTGGCTTGGTCTCTTCGTATATGACTTAGTGCAAATTAGCTGAAACATTGGCTAGCTGACTAATAGCTACAAACTTAGCTCTGAAGAGATCAATAAATAGGCTGAAGTTTTCAATAGTGTTATGGTAAATTGTAAAACCAGATCTATGCTAACTCGGTATGAGTTTGGGGGAACACCTTATAAAGTGTGGCATCCTGAGTGGTATGCACTACCATAATGTGATGAAACTGGTAGAAATTGGCTCAACTATATGTATTGCCATAATTGGTAAACAAAGCTTTAGGAATTGAGTGGCCAAAATCTCATTTGATACGAGTGAGTAGAAGGTCTTTTCGTGTTGTACTACATTACGATTTTGTAACTTATACATGCAGTTTTCAAATAACACTCAAACTCTTTAATAGTAAGATATTGAGTTCTAAAACCAAAGGTGGAAAAATTGAGTGAAAATAAGAAGTAATTCATTCTCTTAAAATTCAGTTAACGTCAATAGACCAGCCACCACATGGCGCTTGTGCTGTTGTTATTCACCTTGGGGTGGGTAAGCTCTTTGTCAAGGTGATTGTTGTGGAAAGATCTCCCCTTTTCTTGTAGCATTAAGTTGGGTGATAACATTCATAAGGTTTTGAGTTAATTGAGGAATCAATCAATGCAATGTAGGTGAAACTACTAGTAATGTCGGAGCAACATAGCCCGGGGCCTTAAGTTACTGAGGTGTGGGAGACCCAAATGTTGGACACCCAATTAAAACGGATCCACTGAAAGGAATTATTGAACAAGTGAGGGATCTACCTGAGGGTGATGCAATATTGTTGGTGGATGGTTTGGATATGGTGGAAGGGCTAGAGGATTCAGAACACTAGGTACATATTGCAGAGGTTGTAGGCTAGGAAAGCCCTAAGCATTAAGATATGGAAAGAGATCCATAAATAATTAAGATGGACAGTCCATGCTCATCGCACCAAATGACAACAGTTAAGAATACAGAGCTGTTCTAGTAGCTGGACAAGTCTCCTCTTCTTTCCAAAATTGCCTAAGTAGACCACTTGGTGAAGATTCATGCTAAGAACACTCTGACAGTCAAATCAATGTATAGTTAGAGAGTATTTTAAAGAGAAGATAGAACTCGAGAATCCTTTGTTTACCTGTAAGCCTCTTTCATTTAGTATTTAACCTATTAATGTGGGTCATAAATGCTGGTAAGTTGTTTACAACGACTTGTGCATTACTCCCTCCGTTTTCTTTTATCTGTTACTTTTGATTAAAATTTAAATTTTATTTATCTGTCACTGTTAGAATTTCAATGTAATTTAATTTATTTTTCTTTCCCAATAAAGTTATAATCAATTAAATTTGATAATTTATTTTTAATCAGGCAATTTAATATTAAATTTAAGTTTATTTATTATTTCTTAATTATAATAAAAATAAAAAAAGTTATAAATAAAAAAGAATGGAATATTTGTAATGTTTTCCTTAATTCACGTAACTCGAATTGATTACTCCATGTCGGTTCTACAAAGCTTTACGTATTATAGCTCGGTTGTGTATTAGGTATTACTCGGTTATCATGATATTATGAAATCCAAATATACATGCATAACGAGTTGGATACGCCATATTGCCGATTCCAAAATTGTGTATTTGGCTTGACGACTCCGAATGAAAATGGGAAAAAAGAGGCACGTTTTCTAAGGTATATTTGAATAATAGCATTGAATCATATAAGAAAATAAAGTATGGTCATATTGCCCCAAATATATTTCTCTCACATTAATGTTATGATACAAACAAAAGAATTAAAAGAAGAATGAGGGGAAGGATAACATACCCATCCTTTGAAGAGTAATATGTGAAATAAAAATACATTACATAAAGAATCCAAATCCAATTTTATCCTTATCTTGCATATATTTATAACAAAACGTCTTCACTTCTTGGAAGCTGATAGTATAAAAAATACATACAATAAAAAGAAAATGAAAAAGAAAGAAAGAAAGAGCTTTGAAAAGTCGTTTCAAACTCATTTTCAGAATATATATATATATATATATATTACCCCATTGTTAGATGCTACATGTATAATGAGTATTTAATAATCACATTTTTAACAAGTCAAAAAATTAAGTGACCGTTTGGGTAATTTAACGGTTCGTAGTTTGGTTAATTTAATAGTTTGTATTACCTGATAATTGATAACAACAGTTGATAAGTAATATCCAATAGTTGATAGCTAATAAAAAAAAATATTATAAGTATTTGATAAAAGTTTGCTAACAATTGTTATTTATATGTTAAATTATCATTAAAATTATAATTTAATTTTACATGTGAATTATATATATATAGTCCTTTTATATAAATATTATACGTGTATACACACATTTGAGTTGTTATTACTATTATATTATTATTCATTAATATAAATGATTAAGAAATTCATAACTAATAAAAAAATATATGTATTATAATCTAAATAGAGAATAAAAATGAATCATATAATAATAGTTAAAGGACAAAAGAGGTTAATTTCACTTATGGTAACCGAATTTATGCCAAATAATGCAATAAACTTTTTATTTTACAAAAATTACTGAATTTAACACTTTTATATACAAAAATAACTTTGATCGATTTTCGGTGAAGACCCATACCGGAAAGTACAGGTGGCACGTTAAATCAACACTATTTACACACATGGCACTAGTGACAAGTTGGATTAATTTCACCCATACTTATTGAACTTATACCAAATTATGCAAAAATAATAATTTTTTTACTTATAATAAATCACTAAACTTAGTGTAATTTGGCATAAATTCGGTAATCATGAATCAAATCAATCCTGACGTGGCAAAAGGTATGGGTGCACATATGCATGTAGTGCTGAATTGATATGCGACCTGTACTTTCCATCATAAGTTTTTACTGGAAATCAATCAATAAAAGTGCTAAATTTAGTAATTTTTGTAAAATAAAAAATTATTTTAATATTTTTGCGTAATTTGGTATAAATTATGTGAGTATAAGTAAAATCAACTCTAAAAACAATCTTCAAAATAGAGCATTTAAAACGCAGTTTATTGGAACAAAAATCTACGACCAATAATTGATTGAAAAGTATCACCAAACATCATTAAAGGGGTTAATTAATCGATGATCATTTGAATATTTCACTTTTAATAAAAAAGTTACAAAATAAAAATCTTTAATGGAAAAATACTTGAAATTAGAAAAATATTTCAAAAAAATTACTTTTATTGAATTTTGAGAAAAACTTCACTGAAAATCTTTGTTGACATATCACATCACTTATCTCATGCAAATGTATAACATATAGGTTATCGCATTAATCTCACATTTGAGATGAGTGTCATGTCAGCTACCGTGTTACCATCAACAAAAAAAATGCCAAATATAAAAATATTTTAACAACAAAACAAAATCATAAAAGTTTTACATGTGACATCTCCTTATTGGTAGTAATATGGCAGCTGATAGAATATCTATTCCATGCATGTATCAGGTTGATATGGCAGTCAATGAGAATTTATGGTAGGTTTTATCATGAAATTCAATTAAAGTGATTTTTTTGAAATATTTCATAAGCTCAGGTATTTTTTTTTATAATTTTTAGATTAAAATTATAATAGTTTAATAATTTAATCCCAGTGGTGAAATTAACCAAGATACAAAAATTGCAGTTACCTGTACAAGTTAAACTAAACGTTTCTTAAAATGAAATTTTTATTTTAAAAAAAAGGGGGATGGTTTCACAAAACGGGAGAAGTTGAAAAATCACTTTTTATATATGGTCAAATAGAAATTAGAAATTATTGCAAAAAACTGACATTTTGTTGGCAATATTTTTAGCCAATTGAAAATGTACCATACATGAAAAATTAAGGCGAACCCACCAAGCAGTAGAATTAATTTCGATTAAAGCATTTGTCTTGTCAGAGCTGATAGATTTTATTTTGTCCCTACCTAAGTAAACAAGGTGGATTATCAGGAATTTAATAGGAATAATTCAATTATTTTTAATTAGTTTACAAATAGAAAATGATATCTGTTTTTGTAACCCTATATTATTGATCACCTTAATTATTCCCACGTTACATATGCTATTTACAATGATATGGAAAGGACTTCCTGCTCTTCCTATCGATAAATAACCAAAGGAGGACCAAATTATTTAAATTAAGTGATATGCTTCGAAGAAATTAATGCTGTGGTCCTACCAATTGAGGTTTTAAATATGTCCTCACCAAGTATTGGATTAAGGAATACTGTTTGGTGGGGCAATTTACAACAACGTGCAGTAATAGTTGTAAAGCTGTAAACACTAAACATGTTTTTCTTTTCCTTTTTTTCCCACATAACATGCAGCTAGATGTAGGAATCGGTCAGATCAAAATAAATTAAATTATAAATAGATAAGTTATAAATAAATTATGTCATAAAATCACCTCTAAAATTATAGAATTCCAATGTACTGATATTACACTAGTAATAACGACAATTAAACAAAGAAATCTCTATGAATGATATTTGATTTAGTGGTACCATATATTAGTCTTGTCACAATTATAAATTCTAAGAAATTTTCACATTTGATTAGTTGATGGGTAGGATCGTACCAAATGTTTTAACTGTTTACTTTCGTTAGTTGAAGCATAAAAATCAGAAACTGAACCAAGGTAAAGGTCTTAAATAATAATACATAAATATTATCACCCATAAAAAAAAAAGTTATTGTTGATCCATGCACCGTACTTTAATGCACTAAACGTTGCATTCACATGAACCGAATAGTGTATAGCGCTTAGTGTATTGAAGTACAGTACATGGAATAATCGCCTAAAAGTTTTTAGCTTAATTGAGGTCTAAAATTTAAGATGGAGGAAAAGAGAGTGGTTGAAGTAAGAGAGTGACACATCCCATCCAACAATATTGACAGTTCGAAAGTTACTTATTAGCATATTATTGAAGTATGTCCGATTTATGGTCTTGAACTTTAGCTTTCAATCATCATGTATGTCACTAGAAGAAGAACATTATGGTGACACTAATTCCTACACGGGTGGTTAAAGGTTTTTTTTTTTTTTTTTATGTAGGGAGATGTTTCATATTAAGAAAAAATATATATATTCACTTTATATTCATGGTTGTGAGGTTTAGTCCAATTTTCAATTTGTACTTTCGGAAAAATGTATTTTTAGTTTCCTTCTTCAATTGAGTAGGAAGAAAATGGAGAGGGATGGAGGGTCCCAAATCCTGCATAGACAGAGCCCTAAGATGATACGCAACACATGATATATATATTTCACCAACAGCCGACTAACCTGGTTCAGAGCTAGAATTTGATATTAACGGAACAAAATTTTGATACATTTTTATTCAGAAAAAAAATCTCAATATGCTCTAAATCAAGAGAACACATTTTAAATTTTTCTCTTTTTTTTTTTTTTTCGGGCTGAACTTTTTGAAAAAAGAAAAATTAAGTCATTTTTTTTATATATATTATATATATAAAAAAAAAGAATGGAAATAGTCAATCCTGGCACGAACCTTAATTAGCCAATATCAACAACCAAGCCCTCTTCACAACCATGAAATCATTTAATAGCACTCAGATATCTAATAAGTGTGCTTGGAGTTGATGATCAATTACTAGAGATGTCCATCGATTTTGTTCTCTTCTATTTATGGATAAGGAAAAAAAAATCAAAATTTTATTTAATCAAAAAATCGATACAAAATAGAATCGATTTTTAAATTAATCAAATAAAAAATTTAAATTTACGATTTTTATTTTAAAAATTGACAGTTTTGACTAACGATTAACCGATCTATATATATTTTTTATATATTATATTTTAAATTCTACACTTAAAATTTTCAATATTTTTATAATTTATAAATATTATAGTATATAACTTTTTAAAATATTAGCATAACATATATTTTTAGTAAATAAATATTGAAATTATCTTTTTATTACTATTATTTATTCATTACATGTTCATGATTAACACTCTATTATTATTTTTATATTGAATATATTTAATTCTTATAATTAATTATGAAAATTTTATTTTTTTATTCTTTTAATGGATATTATATTTAATTTGTATATTTTTATTTCTAAACCATTTTTAACTATTAAAAATAAAATTATGAATTGTATAGTTTATTAAATTCATATTTAAAATTTTTTAGCAGTTAACCAATAAAATGATCTGAAAAAATTAGTTAAAAGCCAACATTGATATAGTGGTTAACCTAAATTAATAGATTGGTTAATAAATTATTAATGGACCTGTTAATTACCCGTACTTCTATTATACATATAATAATACTTAATCATCATCGTTAATTAGCTATAATATGCTTTATAAGAAAATACATCCTGAAAGTGAAAACACCTCAAAATTAAATATTTTTCAATTGATGGACTGTAATACTCAATGATGAAATGTAAAGAGGTATTTCCTAAAGTGAGCAATAGCAAAATTCATACACACTTTTGAAAATCATTTGTCAACCTAAGTGATAAATCCGAAAATTTTATAATTAAGAGGTCATTATGGTGGTCGAAGTGGGTCCTTCTCTAGGTGATGATGGTGGTAGGATCTGGTTGGATTAGGCAGTGTTTGGGACCTGCAAAAAGGGTTAGTCTAGTCAAATTGGACATTAATACTCCGATATTTAAGTCAGTAAGAGCTTTAGAGAGAGAAAGTAGAAAGAGAATCTCAGGAGTGCAATGTGTTTTGAGTGTAAGATAACCTAGTATTTGTAGGGGACATTGAGAATCACTTGAGTGGTCTACCTAGGTGTCATAGTAGATTTGCAGCGATATAACTCGGAACAGAAGGCGGATGGGATGGATGCATGCGTCAGTGGACTGTGGAAGGACATGCCTTGTCTAATCCGATTAGACTGCCTTATCCTAACATTTATTGTGCGTGTCCGTTCGCTCACGTGCGAGGCCTTAAGTACACTAGGCTCATATTTTGCTGGGCCTTCTATTTTGGGGGTCCTTTAGGCTAAGTTTAGTCCAGACCCAGTAAAAGATAATATTGAGCATTATCATTTGTCCCCCCCCTCCCCCTCAATGTTTCGATCATCCAGGCGAGTCGAAGGATGGAAGGGTTTAAGTAGTTGATACTAGAAATTTTGAAAATAACAGTCTTTTTACGAGGTATATTTTCAACTTATTACTTGCGACATTTTTATCGGTACAAGGGATCAAAGAAAAAAGGGCTTTGGACTATTGATGCCTGAAGCTTGTAATCAATCCATTTGGATAAGGTCTTGTTTGACAAAGCCTTTTGAATCCTGGTAAAATTTTGAGTGCTCCTGGATTCCTAGTTCAGATACTATTTCAAATATATCTTTTCGTTTCCCCGATGAGTTAGCATTTTATGCTCTGCTTAGTCCGATCATAGATTATCGCATGGCAGGATTGTTTCGTTGGCTGCACTTATCCTGCTGAGGAAGCCAGTCCCTACAAATACAAATGGTTATTATAGAAACATTTTCTAACCTTTTTAGAGATCTGCTCCTTTTTTCCTTTCTTTGAAGCTTTGGATTTTCTTCCCTTAAGCCTTACAAGTTGCATCTCCGAGGTTATCTTTAATTCCTCCAAATTTTCGCAAACGGACATCTCGTAATATCTTTTAAGTTTCAGGCTCAGATTTGTCTTCATTTTTATCTTTACCGAGCTTTTTTTTACTTTTGCTTTTTAGGAATATATCTCATATTCCCTTTTGATTGTTCCTTCCTTTGGGAGTGGTTATGTAATGCCCCGATTCCAATTTACCCGAGTATTAATTGGACTAATTTGAAGTCTTATGTAATCCCGATAATAATAAAGATGAGTAAACTAATATCTAAAATTTAAAAAAAAATTAAGAGTGAAATAAAGTGTAGAAAAAGGGGGAGAATTACATGGAGTTATTGCAAAATTTTGCGGCAAATTGCAAATGGAAAGAAAGAATGAGGGGCTAATTGTAAATGGGTGGGATCAAATAGTAATTTTGCCAAAATTACGTAGTTTTGGCTTGGGGTTTTCTTCCTACCTCTACAGGAACCCATAGGTTCCTGTTCACACCCAAAAAAAGCCCCGCTATCCCTTCCTCTCCCTCTCCCTCTTCCCTTTTTTTATCACCCCACACCAGTCGTCGCCGTCACCATTCCCGCCGGCACCGTCCGCCTCTCTCTCCTCTCCCTTTTCTTCCTTTCCCTTTCTCCCTTCCTCTTCCCTTCTCCTCCCTCTTCGGTCACCACAGTCCCGTCGCCATGTCTTTTTTATTTTGGGTACAAATTGTGATCTATTAAATAAAAGGAAATAAACTTTCGTAGTCCGTTTTTGTTTTTCTTATTTCAGCAACGAAATCCAATTCGAAACTTTTTTTTTTTTAGTGAAACCATGCCATGTCTATGTCCAAATTATACCACGCTTGTGCCCTTATATATATATATATATATATATATATATATATATATATATATATATATATATATATATATATAACTTCATACCCAGAAAATGCATTTGCATCAATTGACCAAGTAGGAGTGTTGAGAATAAGTCAATTGCTAAGGTTAAGGAAGATTAAGTCAAACAATAAATTAGCAGAGTTAAGATTTTGTGTTTAAATTTTATTTTGAGATGATTATGATTTTGTTGTTTGATCTTCATATTTTTAAATCCATTTAATTGTGTTTCTTAGATTTTCTACTATAAATATGCAAACATTATGAATGAAAATATATGAAGCCTTTTGAGTTCTAAAATTCTCTCTTGCTACATCTTTCTGCCTAAAAAAACAACATTCCTATTGCCTTTAGATCTTAATAGCCATCTCAATTATGAACTAATTCTAGTGTATGCTTCCAGTTATGTTGTACCATTATTCCTGTTATTCTTTCCTTCACTTCCGATAAAAAATAGTTTCTCTTCTGTAAGTTTCCCGTTTACCATCTCTTTTTAGCTAAACAGTTCCTATGCACTACGAAAACTATACCACTAAAAGCTGTGCAGTTGGCAGGCAATTTGCTGAGGAGAAAAATAAAATAAAATAAAATGCATTGCTTATGTACATAGATACATAAATATTTTCCTTTTATTATCGTTCATGGCATTGAAATATATTAATAAAGACAGCATGATATATATCAATAAAGCATCTTTTGAACTTTATTTGAGAATCATTTCCAGATAAGTGACAGTTCTGTTTGCAGAAGTGCTGGAACTGTGGGCTCTTGTATTGACATTCTCAGTTTCTTTTGGACTATAGATCTCTTTATGTTATATCCATCCCATAAAAGCTACAACCAACCAATATATTTGCGCATGGTGTTGTTAAAAAAGATGGAACACATTTATTCCCTAAAACAAGATGTTCATGGGTTAATGTTTAATGGGGGGCATGTAAAGAATTTTTTTTTATATGAAAATTCTATTTTGAAGCGAATATAATTAACATTTTGTAAGTAAATATATAATGATCATTTTTACGGATCTATGCTAAGTTTCTCGAAGAAAATATAAACTTTTATGGATAAAAATATAATATTAAAAATTCAGGAGGAGCTAATAGTAATTTTTTTGAAAAAATATTAGCTAAAATTTAAATTTTAAATATTTCAGGGGGGCCTCCGCCCCCGTATTTAATCAAATAACATTTAGGTTGAATTAAAGAATGTTTTTATTTTATTAAGGAGTATCGAGCTAGCTAACATTTTTCTTTGATATTTTCAATAATTTTTTAGAAATTAGAGTGCATTTTAATAAATGAAAGTAATTGAGTAGTTTGGCAGTAAAGAGTGAATTGAACATTGCCAATAAGTTAATTTAGAGAGGTAAAATGGCCTTTTGATTCCTTATTAATTGTCTACTGAATTTGTACAAGGTCACATGATACACGGGCTTTATGTCTGTCAAAGCATACCATATGATTAACCACTAAGAGTTTGTCTCATAACTCTGCATGACGAGTAATTTGATTAAAAATGTGAAAAGTTTTGAATTTAATTTTTTTTCTGTGGTAATTAGACATTATAAATAAATTTTGAATTTAATTTTTTATTTATTTTATTATTGTTGTTTTTTTTGGTTTGATCCATTATTAGTTCTTTCCCCTGTTTCGGTTTAAAGTTTTCATTCAAATAACATATCAAATTGCAACTTTTTCTTCAATTTATTGCACTACCTTTCCAACTTTTGATCTTCTTTTCTGCATAACTTTTAAATGCCTCTAACTATCTTTTAAACAACTTTAGATCCTTTGCCTTTTTTTTCATATTACAGTCAATTGACATTATATAATACTATGTTGCTAAGCCATATTAAATTTAATATTCTCATCAGTTTTTTTTTTTGGAGAAAATTATAAGAAATTTGAATATGAGCATTAGGGGTGGGCATAATTCGATTTTCAACTATAATTGAACAAAATAGAAATAATCAAAAATCAGATTTTATCACAAATTAAAAGTCAAGCTCAAATCAAAATTTAATGCTGATCAAATAGAATCTATAATCAAAATACATTTATATCATCCCAATTAGTTCAATTTAGTTTGATTTTTAATTAAAACCGAACAGTGCTCGCCCTAAGTGAAACAGTAAAAAGTTAAAAAACTGATTTGTTTATCCGCTAGGCAATGCATATTCTTACACACAATAGGTTAGTGTATCTGATGTTAAAGACAAGGGGGTTGATGGGTAAAGAATATTTAGAAATCCATAAATTCATCTTTGTGCAATTAATGAAGTGGGTCTTCGTTTTCTCATTTTTAAATGACAGTACTGCCTCTTCTGGCTCGCACAAAAGAGTGAAAAACATTTATCTTGGAAGAACAATCCCTAAAACCAAGCAAAATAAATATTATTATTATTATTACTTTTACGTACAAGCCTTTTCATGAGAATGGACGTTGCGCCAAGATTCACATTCTCAACCACCAGACTTCGAGAAAGTCCTTCACATCTCACTTTAACATCATCTTTGGCTATCAAATTAGTGGTGAATAGATAATTTACAGCACAATAAATGATTTCTTTTCATTTTCTGCAATGTACTATATGATACTAGCACAATTAACTAAACCGGACCCTATATATAAACTCAGTCAACCTTGCAAATTAAATAAATACTACAAAAGAATAGGCATTACAAATAATTATGACAGTCCCATAATTACTCATTAAACTAAATATTACTATAAGACATTAAAGTCAAATTTTCTATACATTTCTATCCTTCTTTCTATTTTCTCTCCATGAATTAATGTCGGAGTGGCTTTTTTCTCTAACTCCGGATCCATATTACCGAACAAATATTATTTACACGTGCGAGATATAGAATATTGCTGTGGGTTAGTTGGTGCGATAAATAAATATCTTAGGTTATATAGTTTAAAATTACATCCTGTTTCTAGAAAGATTATATAGTTCAAAATTCATTGTATATACATAGATAACATTAGTTGGTTTATTCACAGTTTCGAACAAAACAATAACCCAAATTACAAATAAAAATTTGCAAATTAGAGAGACAATGGGAAGGATTCTATTACCAACACAAAATCGATAATATTTAATATTAGGTTTACAAAGTAGAAAGAGAATTAATGGTATGATTGATCAACAAAATTCGGAGGCAGTGCCACATCATCCTCGTTACATGTCATTTCTACCTTGTCATATTAGGTTTACAAAGCAGAAAGAGAATTAATGATATGTCGCCTATTAAGATATCTGATGCTGAATTGGAGCGCCGGCCGGTGAATTATTCGGTAGAATTCAGCTTTAATGATTTTTTTTTTAATTTTTATTATTGATATATTATTTTATAAAAAAATTCCAACTTACAGAGAACAAAAAAAGGCAGAAGATATTAGGAGCAAGTATATTTGGAATCACATGTTGAAAAACGTTGTTAAAAGAACAAAGAGGGTGAAAAAGAAAGAAATAAATAAATAAGGTACAAATTTGGAATTAAAAGCAAGCAAATGGCAGTTGAATGCTGGGGGGGTGACAGTAGATATGTTAGAGAAAAAAGAGATTGACAAATGGATTGTTGCCACGTGTCCTCCTTTTGTTGATGCTTGAACTGTAAAAGCAATTATTGACGTAATGATAATGTTTGGGAGGCAAAAGAAAGATGGGAAAATATTCTTGGGATGTGATCTTTTTGTTCAGAAAGAGAGAGAGAAATGAGCGTTGCAAGAAAGGAATTAACGTGGAAAAAAGAAAATGAAAAAGTGATAACACAATGCTTATACCTCATTAATCCTCTTTATACTTCTTATTCTTTTTCTATTTTTTCTATGCTGAGTTTATATTTGAAATTTATTAATTTTGATTAATTTAAATTTATTCATAATAAATTTATAAAAAATAAAATAAAATACTTTATTTTTTTATAATAACTCAAATTTAAGATCTATAATTAAGGAAAAATTGATTCCTATCAAGTCATTCCATGGGCTAAATTATTTTTCATTTTTTTAATTGGATGGTTTTCTATTTCTTTATGTTTTTCTTTATTATTTTTCGTTCCCTTTTCAACTAATCCCTCCGTTTTTTTATCAGTCACTTTTGTTGTTTTCATTAGAATTAAAAAATAATAAATAGACTTAAATTTAATATTAAATTACGTGATTAAGATTACATTATCAAATCTAATTGATTTTGATTTTATTGAAAAAGAAAAATAAATTGAAAAAATAAATTAAATTACATTGAAAGTTTAAAAGTGATAGATAAATAAAATTTAAATTTTATTTAAGAGTGACAAATAAAAAAGAATGAAGGTAGTACTATAATAAGTGTTGTTCTAAGGTTGATAGTAGCTAGATTCTCTGAGACCACGTGAGACGGGAAAATCACCACAAGACAATAATATGTAATTAATCAATGCTCATTAACTAACACACTTGAAAACCCCGTAAACATTCATTGCAATTTACAAAACTTGCAAATCTAGGTCGCCAAACTTAATGACATTTCATTTTTTATTGTTTTAGGTTTACTTTACATTTAAGTTAGGCTAATAAGAGCCAATAGTTTTTAGATGTAGTATAAGTTTTTTTTTTCTTTAATTTATCCACTAAATTTGAATTCGTATCAGGTTGGTAGGTTTACATCAGAGATAAAATATTTCCTTCTAAATATATAAAAAATATTTAATACACTGTAGTCAAGTCCAAATTTCTGATTAAAGAAAGAGTGACATACCGTTTCATTTCATCTCTTAAAATATATGTAGTGTAAGTTTGTACTCTCATTTTGGAAAAGACAGTCGATCATTTGTAAATTACAGTCCACTATAATCATAAACCCCAAGTAAAATTATAGCTTATAATTTTATAGTTTTAAGATTATTAAAAATAACTAATTTGATGGAGAACTCAAATGATACATGGTAATGAGATAAAACAACCTGATTTAACAATTTAGTATTAAATACTTGATTTAATTAAATTTCTCTTGGATTTTTCAAAGCATTTATCTTTGTATATTATATAAACTTGTCAAAGAATATATAGGAGAATGAAAGTCTCCGTTGATTCTGCCCATGATAATAATAGATATTTTGACGATATTGCTCTCTGATCTCTATATGTAAAAGGAAGGAAAAAAAAAAAACTATATGTAAATAAGACTATTATCTCCACTGTAAACGAAATGAATGTGGGTCCAATATTAAGCAAGAATTACGTCGAGTGACACCAACCTGGCTGAATGTACAGAGAGAAATATATATTTGCTTTTGAAAATGGACCCACTAGTCTCCTGTATGATACAACAACAATGGAAGTTTTCGCTGATTTATGTATGCAGTGTAGAATAAAATAAAATAAAATAAGAAATAAACTTTTGTGATTCCCCATATACCCAAAAGAACTTTTGTGGTTAATATGTCTTCTTTATCCTTCTCCCTTTGATAGCATTCAGTAATGCTTCATTTTCATTAATATCAGCTGACTACACAACGCTCTGCTTGTTTAAAGCAAAGATAGATAACTCATCCTTTTCTCAAAGACTTTTTTTTAGTTTTTATTTATTTTATTAGAAGAATAATAATTGTTTTGTTTTTTATATTTTTATTTACACTTTAAGTCTTCTTGCATGGAAGAATATTTTCAATCTGTCTTTTCTCGTGAGATAAAGCAAAAAAGTGTGTAACACTAAGACCTACCTGTCTTTTACTTTTCACGCCTTATATATATTTGCATTCTTACTAAATTCCTCACCATTTTCTTTCCTGGGGTCAATTAACTATGCCACTATACATGTTTTAGTCCTTATTTTTATCAATATTTTATTATTTAGTTTTGAGAAGGTGTTTCTTGATTGTGATTTTTTTTTTCACATAAAAATTAATTGTTTGATAAAAGCATACAGGGGAGGACCCTGGATTAAGATTTATGGGGGCTGAAATTTAAGTATGCAAAAAATGGATTTGTGCATAAATCTAAAATGTATATTGGGGTATATTTTTGTAATTAGCCGATGTGAAATACCTAACACATCTCTTTTATTTTTGGGGACAAACATATGCAAAAATTTTAAAACGGGAAATCGTGGTTCAATATTAAAAAATATTGGCTCTGATACCATGTTAAATCTGCGTGGATCTAAAGATTTAGATCTGATAATTGTATGCTCACCATTGTTTCAAAATGACTTAAATCATTTTAAAAGTATTTCAACCACAATTATAAGCCCTTATCAATTCTTTTAATTGTCTGATGTGGGATTTTTTGCAACAGTGAGAAGGCGTATTAAATATTACATATCAGTTAGTTACAAAAAATATAATACTCCTTATAAGAATTTAGTCAATTCTCATCTCACAAGTTAATTTTTGGGGTTGTGTTAGTCTCAAATTCATTTTTTTCACATGGTATCAAAGTCATAAAAGGATTGATCACTGCATGACTATGGAGTATGTGGGTGAAAGATATAAGCCCAAAAAAGAGAAAAAAAAGGCCTAACTAAAAAAGGAGAAACCCTATGGCTCAAGATGAAAAAGTCCATATAGATAAACTATTGAATTAAGCAAGTAACAATTGGATGGCCTAGTTGTACAAAAAGCTTAAGTAAATAAATTTGTGAATTAAGATAATGACAATAGGATGGGCCAATTGCACTTAAGGGGGAATGTTAGAGAGAATCCTACATCGAATAATTAAAAGGAGTGAAAAACATTTATAATTATGATGGAAATACTTTCAAAATGGCTCAAGTCATTTTGAAGCAATGGCAAGCCCACAATTATCAAACCTGACTCTTTAGGCTTATGTAAATTTAACAAAATAGTCATCCTCATACATAAAATTAAATATTGAAAAGAGTTAAACTTAAATAGTTAATTTAGATTTTCAATCAGCCTTCACATGGACTTAAATGTGTTTAGTTTCATGAAAAATGGAGAAAGTGTGAGAAAACCAATGCTTGGGATGGTTTTCTTGCTTTCGATCTCCAATGATTAAGTTAGAGAATATTTAAAGGAGAAAGCCAAAAGAATGTAGAGACTAACAGGATTATTGTCAATAGGAAATCACAAACAAAGAGAAAGAGAATAATGGAGTGTTAATAAAAAAGAAGAGGGCTAAAGGAATTGTACCTTTTCTAAGTGAATATATCTCTATATATCTCATTTGGATAAACATAACCTATTCTTTGGACAAGGATGTCAATATTGCACCATCTCATTAGGGCTTTTAAATGATTTTTACTTTGGGAGACCACTATGAAAACCTATATTTTGTCCTTATCAATTGGCCCAATATTCTAAGTGAATAATGTACAATGAGCCGCTTGAAATTTCAAAAAGATGTGAGTATTTGCCTCTATATCTAGTCAACTCAAATTTTTAATCAGGAATTTCAACTATTTAGGTTTCTATTATATCTTAATTTGAGTATGCTTTGATTAAATGATGTCATAGAGATTTTTTTGCACCTTTTATTTTGGATCTTGAAAATCGAAACTGTTTATGGCCCTAAAATCAATTAATAACTTGTAGGAATTATTGACTAAGATCAATTGATAGCCTCTGTGATTAGTGAAATTTTTCAACCACTTTTTGGAGTTTCATCAATTAAAACCACTTTTAAACCTATATAACCTTTAGGACTCTCATTTTCTTAATGCTCAAAAAGTGTTAAGGACAATTAGTGAATGTCATTAACGACTAACACATATGTCAAATTTTTACATAATTTAGAAAATGATTAATTGTTTTCCATATTTATTGTTGCCCCTATTCAAATTGAATCTTAATTGAAAATTCAATTAAGAAGTATGACTAGGTGATTCCATTTTTACTGTAGATAACCATTTTTTATCTAGGATCTAAAATTCAAATCAAATTAATCTTGTCCTTTAAAGGTGAACATTAATATCAAAAAGAGAAATCCCAGTCATTTGTTTTACCACCTTTAAATATCTTTTTAATTATTGTCCCTAAAAGTATTCTTTTTATTCATTAATTTTACGCATAGAGCTTTAAGCTAATTGTTTAATTTTTTTTACTATAAATCAGGAACATATTAGTGAATACAAATGGATACAAAAGCTAGTTACTAGCTACATCAGGTCGCCAATCAAATAAGCTAAGGAATGAAATTCAAAACTCTATTAAAACCCTATTTTGCCAAGCAGGTGGCTATTGAATTACATTCTCTTGGCTTTTGCTAGAAGGATACAATTACAAGAAAAGCTAGGGAATTATCAACAAAGTTGAAAGAAATAAAGAATTTATAAAGCCTAAAATTTAGAGATTTTGTAAACTATTGAACAACATCAGTAGAGTCTATCTCAAAAATGATGTTAAAGTCTTATTGCTACAACAAAACTATAGGATATTTGAAGTGCCTACTTTACTGTTAGCAATTTAGCTTGATTAGATTCCATTATACCCATAGAGCATGAGAATAAACAAATAAAAGTCCCATTAGAATTTCTCAAAACTCTTCAAATTTTAGAAGGTCTTGGCTTTCCCAAAAATGATCTATCAGTATTCTATTTAAGGAAATTTATCATTGGAGAGGACCAAACAAGTTAGGATGTGATTTTTATATGAATTTGGCTACAATAAATACCATATACACTAAGAAACAAGTTTTACTCCTGTGGGAAAGAGAAATATTTATGAGCTTTGATCTAGAGGGAAGCTTTTGCAAAAATGAGATGAAACATACAAATATTATCGAAAAGTTCTTCCATTAAAAACTATTACATTCCTTTCAAGTCACACAATCTAAATGGTTGCTAGAAAAAGGATTAACCATACCTTTGTCTACAACTTGCTATTAATTTAGTTAACCCATTGATAAATGAAATCTTTAAAGGAATAAGGCAAGCATAAAGAGATACCCCACCAATTTGCAATTTTATGCCAAATTTTATATCTATAAGGGAAAATGAGAAGTAAATGATCTATTATTTCAAATTTAACCATAAAGGGACAAGAAGCTAAGTTGGAATAAATAATACCAAAGTTTGCTAAGAAGACTTTAGTATAAATCCTATTAGAAAAAACCATCCAAAGAAAAATATCAACTTTAGGTGGGACTAGGTGCTTCCAAAGAGCTTTGGGAGACAAAAAAAAAAGATTGAACTATATGACTGCAATTCTTGAGCTATAATATAAGCATATTTCAATGAATAATGCCCTTGAATTGTGAATACAAATTTTCATGTCATTGCATTTCAAAGAGATGGAGAAAAACTATACGTTGTTCATTATATTGATAAACATTTATTGTTCCTAAACTCTCAGTGTTCTTTTCCAGCTCAAATTCTATAACTAGTACCTTTTCCACCATCATTTGCAATTATAACCAAAGAACTTTGTTGTAAGCAAAGGTGAAGACAATTAAATTGTTGTTTTATTGGCTAATCCAACAACCATGAACCATGCCAGAAATGACATTTATTTCCTTTCTAACTTCAATTCTAATATTATCAATAAAAGGTCGAAGCTAAAATATGCTAACAATAACTTTTGACTACAAAAGAATTTTCCAACATTAAGGAGTTGGCTACCCTATATTTACTTTTAATGATGTTTTTCTAAAGACATTTATTTGAAGGATTAAGACACCAAAGCCATTAGAATATAATATTAGAAATATTAAATTATAATAAATAATCTTCTAATATTCAAATTAGAAATTATACAATTATAAATTATACTAAGTATATTATTAAATAACTTATACTAAGCATAGAAAGTAGACTCATAGTAATTCATTCATAATTAAGATTTAATTTACCTAGTGAGTATAGAGCAAATATAGGTAAAAAAGTGGTTTATTGATATTGAATTTGAAGAGCAAGCTACGATTTTTTAAGCTGATGAAACCAATACCTAAACTACCTAGTGCCCTTAGTTTCTGACTCAGGTCCCATTTAATTCTACAAGGGTTTTTACTATCCAATGAGCAAACCCTAGAAGAAACTTTTTAAAATATAATTAAAGACTTCAGGACACCTGTTGAAATCTTAATAATTGAGAGTTAAGAAAGCAGAAGGCTAGACATAGTTGCCTCAATAAGAGTTAATCTACTTACACAAGAAAAGTGATTACCCCTCCAACATGATAGTTTATGTTTGAATTTTTCAATAATAGGTTTTCAAGTTTCAAGTCTTTGTTTATTAGCCCTAAAAGGAGTACTTAAATAGGTGTAGTGCAAGGGTTAGACTTGACACCTCATGGATTTATCATAAAAGGTTAACCAATCCTTGCTAATATGTATCCCAACCATAAAAAATTTTGATAAGTTAATTTGAGAGCAGTGAATGTTGCAAAAATTATAAACACCCTTTTAACATTCAAAATCTGCCCTAAGTTAGGCTTAATAAAGATAATCGTATCGTTAACATATTGCAAATAGGTGATGAATTGACTGTTATGGTCTCTAAAATTTGAATATAAATTAAAAAGTGTTCACATGAGTAGCTTTCTAAATAACGAAAGAAAGTTCTTCTGCTGTTGTGATAAATAAGAAAAAAGAAAATGGGTTACCTTTCTAAAGCCTCGAGACAAAGAAATTTCATTTAGGTAGCCATTAATAAGAACAAAAAATCTAGCTATAAAGGTACATTCTTTGATCTAAGATTTCCATTTGACTCTAAAATTCATATGCTCTAAGATATAATTTAAATAACTCTAAAAAACAGAATCAAAATCTTTATAGAAGTTTAATTTTGAGAGTACCCCACGGTTGTTGTAGCTTTGAAGAGGATGAATGACTTTGTTTTTAACAAGAACATTGTCCAAAATAAATCTTCTTTTGACAAAAGCATTTTGTTCAGTTTCATAACTTCTCCAATCATATATTTTAACTTAATAGCTAATGATTTAGCTATAATTTTATATAAGAAACCAATAAGACTGTTAGGCCTGAAGTTTTTTTTTTTTTATCTTATTGGTGCCAGAAATCTTAGAAATTAGAGTAATGAACAAGAAGTTAATTCCCTTAGGTAGTTTCCCAGATTCATAGAAAGTTTGTATCATATGAAAGATGTTAAAAGCAATGAAATACCAAGATACTTTAAAGAAACCAAAGTTAAGCCATTAGGACTAGGCAATTTTAAACTTGCACAATTACAAATAAAAGATTTAACTTTTTTAAGAGTAAAGGGTTGTTCATGAAAAGACGTAGAAAAACTAAAGAGTTTCTTAAAGAAGTGAGGTGGGAAACCGGGTCTTGTATAAGAATTTTCCTTATTTAAATTCTCATAAAAAAGATAATTTTTTCTTGATAAATTCCTTTTCATATGCCAGTTTGCAGGGCCGTGTAAGGATGATTGCATGCTGTGATGCATGTTGTGATGCGTGCCCTTTCACCCAGACCTCATCTATTTAAACACCAAGTCTCCTTCCTTCAAATGATGACCTTTGACCTTCTTCTTAAATGATTAAGCTAATCTTTTTTGATACAGCTGATTATGGTAGTAAGCTCTCATCTAGTTCTCGTCTAACAGGTTCAGCTGCATCATCCTGTGTTTGGCCTACCCCATCTTTAGTAGCTTAGCCTCTAAGATGACACTTAGCGATTGCAGTTCAATCTCCACCAGTAGCACTGCCTCTGAGCCATACACACAAAAAAGAAAGGAGTAGCCTCCGTGGAAGCCCTAACAATGGTTTTGTACCCCCAAAGTGTAAATGGTAACTTCTTAGTCCAATCTTTATATGTTTGCACAGTCTTGGACAAAATCTTTTTCAAGTTCTTATTTGCGGCTTTAAATGCCCCATTTGCTTATGGACGGTAGGGAGAGGATTTGTGGTGTTGGATTATGTACTTCTGAAGTATATGCCTAGTCTTTGCTTGAACTGGACCCCATTGTCCAACACTATATGGTAAGGCACCCCATATCTGTATACCAGGTTCCTTTCGATGAATCGGGTCATTTCCCGTGCTCCCAGTCTTTTGAAGGATTCAGCTTTTACCCACTTCGTGAAATAGTCAACGGCGAATAATATGTACCTATAACCATTGGAAGCCATCGGATGAATTTTCCTAATAATATCTATGCTCTAAATCGAAAAGGGCGAGGAAATGTTGCATAACTTCAAGACAAGTAAGTGACTTAGATCAGCATACTATTGGCATTGGTGACACATCTTCACATACTTAAAGCAGTCAGCATCCATAGTTAACTAGAAAAATCCTTATCGTATGATCTTCCTAGCCAATTTCAATCCATTCATGTGGGCCCCACATAGCCCTGCATGTATTTCTTCTATGACTTTCTTTGCCTCTCTTTCATCTAGACATTTTAACTGAATACCATTAACTTGTCTTTTATACAAAACCCCATCTACATTGATGAACTGACTAGATAACTTTCTAATTATTCTCTGGTCTTTCTCCATCGCTTCCTCAGGGAACTTGGAAGTTTCCAAGTAGTTCTGAACATCATAATACCAAGGCTTGTCGTCGGATCCATCTAAGCTCATAATGTTTTCTCCTTCGAAGTAGGGCCTGATCGAGCTTGTGACTATCACAGGTCTCATAATCACCCCTTTAGGATTGTCCCACATAGACAACAAGGTTGCTAGGGCATTTGCTAGCTGGTTCTCATCTCGAGGCACATGTCAGAAGGTGTAGACCTCGAATTGTCTCTTTAGTCTTCTCAGGTATTCTACATAGGGTAATAATCTCTCTTCCCTAATAGACCATTCGCCTTTTGCTTGATGAATTACCAAGGATGAGTCCCTGAAAACCTCAATTGTCCTTATCTCCAGTGCTATCAAGGCTTTCACTCCACGTAGAAAAGCTTCGTATTTTGCTTCATTATTGGTTACCTTTAATCCCAATTTCTTGGCTAACAGAAGCTTTTCAACATCAGGTGTGATAAGAATAACCTCTACTCCAGCTCCTTTGTTATTGGTAGCCTCATCGAAATACATTTGTCAACTTTAAACTATAATGGCACTGATGCCTTTGTCTGGAAATTCATACTCAACTTAGTCTCCTTCCAACAGGTGATCGACCAGAAACTCTGCAACCGCCCTTCCTTTGATCGTTTTCCTAGTTACATACTCTACCTCGAACTCTTACAAGAGCAATAACCATCTTTTTATTTTCCCGAGCAAGGAGGGTCTTGACTGGAGGCATCTGAGCAAGTTATGCTTAGCCACTGCTTGGATCTTGTAGGAGTGAAAATAATGCCTTAGCTTCTTTGAGGCCCATATCACTGCCAAACAAATCTTTTCCATATCTATATACTTGGTTTCATATGGTAGGAATTTCTTGCTCAGGTATTACACATAAACTCAGCTTTAGCCTCATCTTATTGAGATAGCATGGCCCCTACTGAACTTTGCTCCACTACGATGTATAAGATTAAAGGCTTCGATGGCCTAGAAAGCTAGAGGACCGAAGGGTGCAGCAAGTACTGCTTAAAGGTATCAAAGGCCTTTTGACAGTCATCGTTCCACTTAACCGGCTGATCCCTTCTTGGAAGCTTGAAAATTGGCTCACATATAGAAGTGAGTTTGGCGATAAATCGGCTGATGTATTGAATCCGTCCAAAGAACCCTCGGATCTCCTTCTCCTTCTTCGATATTGTCATCACTTAAATGGCTTTCACCTTGTCAGGATCAACCTCTATCCCTTTTTGACTGAAAACATGCCCTAGCAGTTTGCTAGAGGTCACTCCAAATACACACTTCTTCAGGTTACGATGAAGGTCATACTTATCGATCCGTTGGAAAAAAGTTTCCAATGCCTCAAAATGTCCTCCCCTTGTAGTTGACTTGATCATCATATCGTCAACAAACACCTCGACTTCCTTGTGTATCAAATCGCCAAACATCTTGGTAGCCATTTGTTGGTAGGTGGCCCCCACATTTTTCAACCCAAACGATATGACCTTGTATGCGTAAGTTCCCCATTCAGTAATGAAGGCGGTCTTCACATTATTTAGGATCTGATTATACCTTGTGTATCCATCAACAAAACTATGCATCATGCATTTTACTGCACTATCGACCAGCAGATCTATATGGGGTAGCAAGAAATCATCATTCAAGCAAGATTTATTCAGATCTCGATAATCCATACACATTCGCACTTTTCTATCCTTTTTAGCAACAGGGACAACATTGGCTAGCCAGGTAAGATACTGGACTTCAATTAGTAATTTTGCCTCGATGTGCCCTTTCACTTCTTCTTTCACCTTCTCTACCCATTCTGGCCTGAGTTTTCAAAGCTTATGCTTTATTGGCTTACTATCTGGATACATTGGAATGGCATTTTCTGCAACATTCTTGTCAATCCCAGGCATATCTTGGTAGGTCCAGGAAAATACTTTTTCAATATTCTCTTAAATTTTATTATCTCTTTAGGAGTCAAATCGGATGCAATCAATATCTCTTTATGGTCATTTTGTGTTCCATGATTAAATGAAGTAGTGTTTGTCGAATTAATGTCAAATATGAATGAGTCGTGATTATGATCATGCATAATGCAATCAAATGAGACATCGCACAAATAAGCAAAGTTATTCATCTTATTAACTTGATCTAGAAAGTGTACATCATTACAAAACAACTCAGGAACATAAATTACTTCAGCAAATGAATCGTTTCCCAATTTAGGGATGGCCAATGCAGTAGCAGATGCCTCTCATTTCTTCGGTGGTGCCTCCTTTTTAAAAACTGTAGCTTCATCTTCAATCTTCTCTTTACCTTTAACCTTGGTGGCTAATGACTCTGGTGTCAATACCTCCTCGGGGCAACCCAAATCCAAATTAGTGAGTTTGGCCATAACCTCTTCATCCTAGAACCCCAATACAGGCTTGATGGTTCCAACTGACTAGTCAAAGATGTCGTCAATGATTTCAAACCCAATAATGATCTTCCCCTGAACTATTATGGGTTTAGCTTCACCACAATACTTGTATTCCTTAGATGTAAGCACAAAGCTTTCAAGTATATGAAGGATCTTTCCTGGTTTTACCTCGCGTTGCTCCTTGACATCATTCTTATAATAACCCAAGCCTTTCCTGTCTTTCTGACCAATGAAAGTGAGAGGCATAGGAATCCCCTGAGAATTCTTCCCTAATCCAGCACCTAGCAAATAATTCATTTTCTTCATCATGTTAACAGCTTGTGAGCTTACAGAATTCATCTCTTCCCTTTCAATAATAATTCCATCCACATGGAACTCATTAAAAGGTTTATTAGATATGCTCAAAGTAGAAATATAATTCTTTTTTGTTGCCTTAATAGTAACCATGCCTCCTTCATGTGGGACTTGAACCATTTAGTGTAGGGTGGAAGGAACCCCTCCTAACTTGTGGAACCAAGTCCATTCTAACAACAAAGAGAAATTAACCGATATTTGTAGCACAGTAAATTTTTCCCCAGTCTCAATAGGCCTTGTCTTCACTACTACCCTAAAAGTGCTAGCAGCCTGCCTTTTCGAGTTGTCATAAGCAGTTATGGTGAGTCAAGATTGAGTGAGCATGGCCTCATCAATACCATATGCCACCATTGCCGAAAAGGGACACACATTGATGGAGGATCCATTATCCACCATCACACACGTAGTGTGTTTGCCATTTACCTCAGCTCTAATGTATAAAGGGCGGTTGTGCTCACATCCTTCTATCGAGAGATCCGCATTAATGAACATAATCTTTTCTTCGGAATCTCCTTTCACCATTTCTAATAACTCAAAAGGAGATATGGTAGTAGCAACAGTATATTCACATAAATTTTCAACCATCTTTTGGCGATAGGAAGGTGACTGTCTAAGAAAATCCCAGATTGAAATCTGGGCAAGAGTTTTCTTGAGTTGCTTTAGGACCAAGTTATTCTCTATGGTTCTTTCTTTCATGGGAGTAATGGGTTCCTGTGGCCTCTCGACTTTTGGCATGACTCTCCCACTTCTGGTGACTGCCTGAATTATCTTTCCATCTGTCACTTCCTTCTCATCTTCATCAGTTTCACATCGGTCCACTGGTTCTTCTTCGACCCTCACTGAACCCTTCTCACTAGCTATATCCCAGATGTCTACTGGTTGAACTGTTTTCCCCATTTTTACTGACTCTTCTGCACTTATGTCTAGACCCTTGCTGCCTCCCTAAGCCTTATGTGTGATAGCCTAATACTCATTCCTGTATAGATCCCTTAGGATATACCACTCTAGCATCCTAGACTCAACCATAAAGACCGGTGATGGTACAACATTATAAGCATTTTTCTTCTTAGTACTCTTTTCTAGATTAGGAATCTATTGAGAATCTATCAAAGCTTGGATATGATCCATCAAATTGCGACAATAATCAGTCTCATACCCCGTATATTGGTGAAAGGCACAATACCAATCAGATCTATGTCCAGGCTAACCCTAACTCCTTACAGGCTTAAAGGGCATCGATTGCGACTTGCCTTCCTTCATTAAATGACTAAGACACCAGGATAGTGACTTGCCTAATTTAGAGTAACGATGTTGATTGACTCCCGTAGCCGATACCTCGGCATTTCTTCCACTTTTCTTCCACTACTGCTACCATTATTAGTACTCTTACCAAATCCCGAGTTTCTAAAACCCCTCTTGTTACTGCTATATCCCCCACTATTCGACCTCGCAGCACTAGCCTTCTTTGTTAAATACTCCCCTTCGGCTTCAATTGCTATGTCCTTCAAAGACTCCTAATCCTTCAATCCTTTCATCTTAAGACCTTTCTTCAGATAAGGACTGGCATTCCTAATAAATAGGCAAATCTGATCCTATGTGTCAGGCTTCCTTTTCATCTCCATTGGTCTATTCCTCTATCAAGTGAGGTACTCATGGAAGGACTCTCTAGGTTTCTATTATAACAACTCTAAATCCTTTAGAGTAACTTCCATTCATGTGCTACAATCATACTGCCTAAAGAATTCCTTCATCAATCTCTCCCAATTCTCTTTTATCTTTCTATCCAAACTATGATACCGGTCAATAGTAGGGCCCACTAGGCTAAAGTTAAAGAGATCTACCCTTTGTCTTTTAGTAAGGGTAGCCCTCTTCATAAGCAAGACATACTACTTTATATGTGCCAGGGGATTAGAGGTTCCATCAAAACTTCACCAAGTCGGGCATTTTAAATTGACTAGGTAAAGCATCTTCGCCATCCAAGTCGATATCCTCAAGACTGACTCCCTTTCCTACAGACAACATCCTAGTTAAAGCCTCCAAATTTTCTACCATCTTTTTCATAGCAGGACTTTCCTCCTTAGGTATGAGATTTTTCAGCATTTGAGGGGCTCATAACTTGTCTTCCTTATTAGTTATAAAATCACATTCGAGCCCGACATCCTTCTCTGCTCCTTGTGACGTAGCATTCTTGACATCCGCTGCAAGTGGGGGTATCACGATAAGAGCTATTGGAGTCTCCCCGATAGGGGTCAGTTTAACTCAAGTAATGGTCACCGTGATAGGTTGAGCAGTTGTGAAGGAGGCTAAACTAGTTGTGAGACTGACAAACATCGACATCATCTTTCTTTCAAGATCATCCATCATTTTTTCAGCATCTTGAGAATCGGATGAACCAACTGGAGGAGTGAACTCGGCCATAAATTTCCTTTCTGACTATTCTGAAAATCTTTTCGAAATACTATCTAACCTTGACTCAGACCCTAATTCTAAACTTTGCCCTTATACCAACTCCTCTGTCTATTATGTGAACCATTTCTTAACTAGACAGCCGTTCGAACCTCGAAACCACCTGGAAAATGATGGCTCTATTATGGCTATCAAAATGGGGCTATTAGCGTGATGTATGAGCAGATACAGATGCATGATCGTGAGATGTAGCATTAAAAACCACACACAAGGATCCTCTCCACCTTATTTCTCCCACACATATGATCAAAGCCCTCTTTTCTAGGTGGGCTTAATTCACGGGTCAACAGGGGACTCTAGTGAAAATGCATATGGTGCACATAAAAAATTCAAAATCATAACATCTCTTGCAAGAGGCACACAAAAAGGTATTGATCGATGCATATTTGGGCAACCTAAAAAAATCAAAATGGGCTTACCGGGGCATGGCATCCTTTGATAAGCGAACACCTAAATTTTTCTGGGCATGCCTAATACACAAGGATCCATATCACAAGCAATGCAAATTTATTATTGACATCCTAAGGGAGATTTCTGTCATTAGATGGGCTTTTGGTCCAGGTACTCAATTACAAGGCTACCCAAGCGTGGTCCCTGCCAATGGGTCTAGCTCATCATGAGCATAATGATAGATCGAGTCACCATTTAATATACCGTGTGGTACTAGACTTGGGTTGGTGATTATCCTTAACACTATCATCGATTGAGTGAACGACAAGGGAGTGCTTTGAGAATGCACTGGGGTTAGAAAACTTGAACAACTAACTTATTCTAAGGCTCTAGCATGATTTTAATGCAGTTTTGAAAAGAGATAAATTTTTTTAACTAAATGCCTTTTATGTCACATAAGTCAAGAATGGTTTCAGAGTGAAATCTCGAATGTCCCTAGTGGAGTCGTCACTATGACGTGTGCCCTTTCGCTTGAGTAGCTCTTGGCTTTTTTAGCCTCCGACACCCAATTTCACCCCCGAAACCAAGGGATCATTAAGTTTTAGTAAGGAAACCTCTAACCTTTAGCAGTTTGATCCCACTTTTAGGGTTAAAACTAGGTTAAAGTTTCCCATCCAGGCTGACGATCGCTTTGTGATAGGAAAGAAACTCAACTAAACTTGCCCTAATCATGAACCTCGAAATGTGTGAAGTGGCACGTCAAGGTATCCCTATCTTATTGGTAATGATTGATGACCGCGAGGGATCTAGTTGGGCACCACAAGGCTGAATAATAAGGAGTTGGCACCTAATGACATATTGGGAAAAAAGGATGTTCCGACATTGCGAGGCTAAAAAACCCAGAGAGGGTTTGGAATTCCACTCTTATTTTTACCCTTGACAAATGTGACATAATGGCTTTCACATTAATTGTGTTATTCCTTTTCTTTCATTCAAGAATATAGCAAATATAGAAATTAAAGGTGCACCCAATCATGTAAGAAAGCAGTAAATCAGGGCATTGGATAAAGCTGTAAAGGCATTCATAAATCAGGGCATTCATTATGACCCCTTTAGGTAAGGACTTTGGTCCTCGTATGTGGATTATTGAAGAAGTATTTTATTGCAATATCTTGAAGACAAGGACATGCCAGTCCAAGTTTTATTTAAAAAACATCACGTGTTTTTTAATTATATACAAAAATTATTTACATTATTAAAAGCTAATTTTTTACATGTGAGTTTCCTAGGCAAAAAGGTGAATGTTCGTCCAGTTTTATTAATGAAATATCCCAATTATTTACTATAAATATTTTTCAAGATGTTTTTTCATTTGCGGTCGAAAAAGTATTTTTGCAGTAAAGAGAAGGGGTAGTGGACTTACCTAAAGTGCTCCCCTGATCATGTTGGCGAAAAAGCTTTATTCCTCCAAAGCAATAATAATAACAATAACAATGACAACAAAAATAATAATGATAATAGAAAACACGGAAGAAACATACATAAAATTATTTTGAACCAAGATGTATGAAAAAGATAAAAATAAAATAAAAAATAAGGACCTAACACGCATGTCAAAAAATGCACGAGGGTGTATCTGATGACATGCAGTCAACTCATTTGCTTTAAGCAAGAAAACACATTGTGGGCCTTACACCGTTTGACACTCGATTGTGCATCAAATAATACACGGCCTTATCAACCGGATAACAGTGAGTTTTTTTCCTTTTAAGACATATTCTTCATCAACAGTAGATCCAAAAGGGAGCAAAAAGGAACAATTAAATACAAAGAAGAGTTTTTAAATCGGGTTTTATTTTGATAAAAAAATAATTTTAAAAGAAATAGTTAAAATATAAATTAAAGAAGATGACCTAATAATTTCCATCACATAGCAATATACCCTTTTTAAAGGGTTTCACAACCTAAATCTAACATAAATTAATATATAATAGAAACTAATTGATGAGAAGAATGACAAAACTTATTATAGTTAAGAAAATACCAAAAAAGGCCTTTTATATTACCTTCAGTGTACTTACCCGATTAGACTATCAAATGTCGAATTTGTGGATCCTTTGTAGTATTGAAATAGTCAAAAAAATGAGTTGAGATTTTAAAAACTAAGAGCCAAAAGTTCACTTTTTTAGCTTAGAAAGCTTTTGGAAGTTTCTCTTTAAGTTTTTAGATTGTACTAGAATCTATAAACAAATCAAAAAGCCAACCCCTCAGAAAGAAATTGAGGGAGATCATAAAGGGAGAGTGCATGGGCATACCATAGGTATGCATGGCTGTACACTCTAGCGGTGCCGCCTATCTACCCACTTGCCTCCTAGGGAAGCCAATCACCTTTTTGAGTGTACGACTGTGCCTTTGGTTTGCACAGCTGTACACTACAAAAGTTGGCTAACTTGCCTGAAAGGCAAGATTCTTTGGAGTGCACGAATTTACACTCCTTTGTGCATGGTCGTGCATTCCAAAAAAGGCAAAATTCTCCTATTAAGGCCAAATGATGCATATTTTTCGACTGTACAGGTGTGCATGCCATAAATGCGCAACGTGCAAGGCCTTTACATGGTCTTAACACAAGTTTCAAGTTCCCTGTTAAGGGTATACTTATCATTTGCCCATATAAAGCCGTTCAACTGCACAAGCCGAGCTTGGGACGCTTCAAGAAAAGCTTTAAGAAAAAAATAATTTTAATACCACCAAGAGTCCGTCATCCTCGATTCTTTGTCTTCAAACGAGAATTTTTCCTCATCAGGTAACCTTAACAAAGGCCTCCTCAGGACCCAATGCTTACACACGCCCGTGCAAAATGCCCTAGTTACCACCTGGTGAAAATGAACAGTAAAAAATGGCTTTGCATGTCATACATCTTATCCCACATAATCTCATACTCACATGTGCAATTCTAACACCATTATTTTACAGAGATTTATCCAGTTTTCAATTTTCAAGGCTGGCTCACCGTTCAATATTACAATGTTTATCAGGAAAGTTTAAATAATTCAAAGAGTATATTTTGCACGCGTATATGGTTATGCGAGCACCGAAAACAATAATAATAAAAAAAATGTGTAACAATTAATTGATAGAAAATGTACATAATAAAATAATAGTAGCAAATTAAGTACATAATGATGGATAAAAATAGATGTTGATTATGATAATAATAGAATGTAGGTTGTTAGTATTAAACTGGTGCAAAAGTAAATTCTTGTAAATAAGTTGTAATTAAAATAATTTTATTTTTACTAGGCTGATAAATTATAAAAATTGTAATTTTAAGAATTATTTTGAAAGAAATTGGGGTTATTTTGCAATAGTTTGGGTTAAAATCCATGCAAAAATGCTATTCACGTAGCATTTTGCATGCATGGAAAGATTTCATGTTCAAAACTTTTCAAATTCCTTATTTTTGCCTTGCACACCCTTGTATGGCTTGTACATGGCCTTGCAAAAGTTACATAGGTGTGCAAAGCTTATGAACGCCTGTGCTCACAGGCGTTGTGACATAAAAAGCCAGTAGTTTTTTTTCCTTTTTTCCTCTTTCTTTCCTTCTTCTCCTTTTTCTTTCCCGAGTTCAATGTGGTGCAGTCTGGTTTTTTTTCCATTTTTCTTGTCCATTTGATGATGTTTTGCAATTCCAATTTTGTACATTATTGGGTTTTTGTGTTTCACTTGTTTTGACATATTATTTACGCATTTTCATTGAGTTTTTGCTTCCCAACCAAAAAAAGGTATGTTTAACACTTTCTACCTCTTTTATGATTCAAATGGATCCAAAATGCTATGAAATTTATGGTAAGAGTTGTTATGGATGTGTATGACGTAGTGTTGATGATACTTTTGGTTTTGGTTTTGGAGAAAAGTTTGAGTAAATATGCTATGGTTAGATTATTGCACTTTGGTTTCTTTTTAGTTTTGCTTATTTAGTTATGGTGCATATTATTATATTAATTATTTGAGTGATTTGTTTAATGAAATTGTGTATATAGGCAGTGCTTATTTAGGAGTTAGAATAAGAAATAAAATAATAATACAATAATAATAAAAATAGTGACGATAGATATATTGATTTTTTTTGTTGCATATAACATAGTAATGAAGAAAAAAATGAAAATATATGTATAATTTTACTATTTATACAATAATGTGTAAGTATGTGTAAATATTAATAACTAAAAAATTAAAAAATGAATAAAAAAATGATGATGTAAAACAAATGAAATGATACAATAAAGAGACAAAAAGAATAATAGGAGGTAAAAAAAGAAATGAATGATGATGAAATAAATAGTAAATAGCTTTAAAATGAATAAAGCTTTATCCTTTGGAAAAAAGACGCATGTGTTTATACCAATATGTACATGAAATGAAATTTTTCATGAATGTTGTTCACATGTAAATAAGCATAATGACAATAAGAACAATGATGATGGAATATATAACTATGATAACATGACGAGTTCCCCTACCCTGACATAGCATTTACTTTTTGTTTGTGAGCATTGGCATGATTGCTAGATGCCCGGTGGTGGGCTAGGATAAACCAAGTGTTGCTTAGTTGTTATAGCTTCTTATGGGTAAATTTTGTGTAGGTTTGGGCTTAGATTTTTTAAGCCTTTATGCTGCCAAAATTTATGCACAAAAAACACCAACATCTAAGTGACACTATTAGGCAAAATGCTATAATTAATTACATAATTTTATCTTTTGCAGGACATGGATCCTTACTTTCCCATATGGATGATGCCCAAATAGGCCACTCGATACCGAACCATGGTAGAAGTCAACATGCTACATAGTTGATTCTTGTCTAGAGGACTTTTGGGTCAGCTGGGATTACTTGAGGAGGCTGATGCCCTAATAGCTCAGGTGGGATGAACAACATTTTATACGAGGGCATACAGGACCTACCCCAAAATCACTAGGCAGTTTTTAGCTACATTTCGCTATATAGGGCAATAGCGACCAGATGACGAGGATGGTATCATCACCTACCGTATCCAGGGCCACCTAGTGTCCATGATATGCAGGCACTTTGCTGAGATTTTAGGGTTACTTATAGGGAAGGACATGGTCAGGTCAGAAAGATCCTCTCCAACCTATACATGGGAGGCCATTGCATGGCCAGGTGTTTTATATGTGCAAAGAGTAGCAAAGTCCACCATGTTGAAATCACAACTACTTTGTTACCTCTACAGAATTCTTTTTTACTAATATCTGGAGAGGATAGGTAGTCCTGATGCCATTAATGGGGCAGAGATCTACATCTATGGGGTATAATGAGTGGGAGATAGGTAGATTTGAGTTATACCATCCTAGAGCACCTAAGGAAGGTACAGCGTAACCCAGGTGAGGCGACAGTTATAGGTGGGCTAGTCACTAAGTTGCTTTTGGCAGAAGGCATGCCAAAGGCTGTAATGGGCCTATCAGCTAGAGAGGGTATCTTTTGGAGAGAGAAGCAGCATTTGATATGTGCATGGCCAGAAAGGATGATGTTGCGCCCTATAGGATCAGATTGATGACATTGAAGGAGATGGATATGGCCTTATACCTAGGCCGGGAGCAACCAGATTATGACCTACAACCACCACATCTTGAGCAAGAGCTCAATGTTGACCAATAGATAGAGGATGTCCTGGGGCCAAGATTTAGGGAAGAAAGAGTTCTTTTGCTGATTATTTTACAGGTAAGGCCCGTCAGGAGCCAACCAAGGCATGGACCACGCAGGCCTTTCCCACCTTCTAGCATGGCTTGCTATCCAGAGACTATAGCCACCCCAGTGCGACATCATCTTCAGCACCACCTCTACCATAGCCAGAGGCACCTACTGCTCCATGGGATGCCATATTGCAATGTATTTAAAATATGATGGTATCCTAGATTGCCATAGCTGTAGATATACCAATGATTCGCCAGGAGCAAGCTAGGTAGCATGAGGCATACCTAAAGAGATTCAATGATATTAATGCCAGTCAGCAACAATTGACAATTGACATGGCCAAGATGAAAATAGAGGTCTAAAATGTTGATAAGAGTGTGCAAAAGGCTACAGAAAGGATCACATCACTGGAAACCACATTCCTTACAGCCAGTGAGACGGTTAAAGAGGCTAGGGATGAGATAGAGAAGAGGATTAAGAAGCTTGATACTGATTTTAGAGCCTATATGACAAGTATAGATGGAATGGTTCCAGGTCGCTTTACGGTACAAATGACCAAAATGACTCGGATCCGAGAAGAGATGGGACTTCTTGCAAGTTACCTTAACGAGTTCCTCCATTCTATTATTGTTCACCCCCTGAGACCCACACATCTAGGTCTAACCACCTCTCAAGTACTAAGCCCACCATTTTACAAAAATCGCTCCTATTCTCCGCTAGAGGGCCCGACTGACTACAGCTTGCATTAAGGCCTTAGGATTTCAGGAAGATGATGTCACTTACACCTACTTTTATCTCACACACAGTTCATATATTCATACATTTGGATATTTGTATTGGGATGATGTTATTTATTTATTTTTAATTTGCTTTGGATTTGTTAGGATTGTGTTTTGAATTTGCCTTTGGATTTTTATTTACTTGTCATGTTGCATTGTGTTACAAAGTGATATTGATTGTGTTAATCACAATTTTGAAATGCTCTAATCTCAGGACAAAAATAATTGACTAATAATAACCTATATATCACGATAATGAACATGCAATGGACTTAACAGAATTCACATATCATGTTGTAATAATAAATCATAAATGATTGTCTTATCAAGCTACACAGGGGGCAACAAACTCCAACCTAACCTTTTTAACACTACAAATGCAGGACAAATAGGATATAACTAGCTATACAACATTGACTAGTGCAGTATCATGAGCGTCACCTGCAACGACACTTCTTCTGCTGCAGGGGGTAAATGGTCATACGAGTAAACTCCAAATCTAAGCAACCCCAACATACACAATTTTTTTTTTTTGCAAAATCAAGGTATAGTAATAAAGTGGGATCACCTTCAAATCAATGTATAGCCATAGAGTGGGATCGCCTTTAAGGTATAGCAACAGAGTGGGATCACCTTTAAATCAAGATATAGACATAGAGTAGGATCGTCTTTAATGTATAGCCACGGAGTGGGATCGCCTTCAAGGTATAGCCATAGAGTGGGATCGCCTTTAGATTAAGGTATAACCACAGAATGGGATTGCCTTTAAGGTATAGCCACAGAGTGGAATTGCCTTCAAATCAAGGTATAGCCACCAAGTGGGATCATCTTTAAGGTATAGCCATAGAGTGAGATCTTCTTCAAGGTATAATCATAGAGTAGAATCACCTTCAGGTCAAAGTATAGCCGTAGAATCAAAATCTCCTTCGAACCAAGGAATGCACCATAGGCTGGCATCGGTCACCAATAAAGTCTTCTTAAGAAGTAATAAGGAGATCACCTCCTGAGTTAAGCATCTCTCTCTCTCTTACCTGAACTTTGGCTCGCTTAGGTTTTTGTATGTACTAGCCTCCCCAAAGTTAGGGTAACTGTAGACATTAGATCTTAAGGATGATTTGGTTAGGATTACGTAATGAGGAAAACTGCTCTTTATATGACAACAAATTAAGGACAATAAGGTATTTTCGATGTTGAAATCGTTTTTCAAAAATATTTTAAAGTGTTTTCATGCTTGATTTGGGTACTCAAGGGAACTAAAGGTTCAAACAATGAGAAATATCCTTGATCAAGGGCTTAAAAGATAATTTAAGCAAGTTTTAAGCCTTACATACCCATGCATGAAGAGAATATCATCATTGTTTGGCCAAATTGCTAGCTTTTTTCCATTTTTGGGTTTGCACACCCATGCATAAGGTCTTGCATAGCCATGTAGAATAAGAATCTTACCTTTTCAGGCAAGTGGCCTGAAGCACTTGAGTTACACTCCTGTGCAACTGACAAGTAGGTCAACTTTTCAGATGCAAGTTAGCAAGTGAGCTAAAGTTTGGGATTGTACACCTGAGTATGTGGCATGCAAACCTCATTATATAAGAAGTTGGCCGATCACTTTGAAAAGGGTTGGAAAAATTTATGTTGAAAGTATTGTTGTTGTCATAAAGGTTTTAAAAGCTTTCCAAATTTAAAAGGTCATTTTTGGTGTTTGGTTCTTCACTTTTTCAAATTGATTTTGATCGTTTCCACACAAAAAAGGTCCATGAATCTGACATTTGACGGTCTAATCGAGTAAGTACAATGAAGGTAATATAAAAAACTTTCCTCTTCTCGACCCAATTTCTTAACTGTATAAAATTTATACATTTGTCATTTTGAATGTTATAAATTTTATTCATCATTTACTGTACATTAATTGTATATTCATTTTTATTTAGATTTAGGTTTTGAAACCCTTTCAAGGGTATATTGCCGTGTGATAGAAATCACTAGGCTATTCTTGTAAAATCTTCTTTTACAATTTTAGTTGCTTTTCCCAAAAGATCTGGTTTAAAAATCGTGTTTGGGTATTTAATAATCTCTTTTTGCTCCATTTTAGATCTATAATCGATGAGGACTTTATTTTAAAAGGAGAGGAAATTAGCCTTCGCTAGGTCAATACGGCCGTGTATCACCTGATGCGTACTCGTGCGTCATGTGATGCATAACCCCAAAATATGTTCTCATTTTTTAAAATAAAAGAGTTGACCATATGTTGTCTAATGTACATCGGCACATTTCCGACATATGTGCTAGATTTTTGTCTTTCTTTTTAATTTATTTCACTTTGTTTTTTTATGTTCTCCTTTTTATTATTATTGGTATTGTTATCATTACCACTATTGTTATTGTTATTATTATTGTTGTGGATAACCCTCTTGTGAGTGCAGTTGGGTGAATGCTACAAGTAAGTCCATGATTCTCTCTCTCTTTATTATAAAAAGGCATTTTCGATCGTAAACGAAAAAATGTCACAAAAATATTTATAGCAAAGAAGTGGGATATTTTGTTAATAAAATCATACCAATGTCCACATTTTTTGCCTAGGAAACTCACATGTAAAAATTAGCTTTTAATAATGTAAATGATTCTTGTATATAATTAAATAACATGGGACATTTCCTAAATAAAACTTAGACTGGCAAGTCCCTATCTTCAAACCCTTGCAATGAAATACTTTTTCAATAACCCACATGCAAAGACCAAAGTTCTCATAAAAAATGTTATAATGAACTGCCCGATTTATGAATGTCTTTATCGCTTTATTCTATGCTATGATTTACCATTTTCTTATGTGATTAGATGCACATTTAATTCCTATATTTACTCTAAATCTTGAATGTAAGAAAATAGATAACACGATTAATTTGAAAGTCGTTATGTCACATTCATCAAAGGTAAAAATAAGAGCGGAGTTCTGAACCATTTTTGAATTTTTAGCCTCATGACATTGAAACACCCTTTTCCCAATTTTCTTTGTGATGCCCAATAGATGCCTCTCAGCTATCAATTGTTAGCAATGACATAAGGCCACTTCGAGATAGCGTCTCGAGTTAGGTCATTTTCCTTATCACGAAGTGATCGATCAATTTGGGCAAGGGAACCTTAACCTGGTCGAGCCCTAAGAATGAGACCAAACCATTGAAAGTTAGAGGTTTCCTCTCTTAAACTCGATGATTTTTTGGTTTCGAAGGTAATTCAGGTGATGAAAAAGAAGAGAGTGTGCATCATACATGTCTGTGTTGCATAAGTTAAGCACAACCCTATTGTTTCAAAAATACTATTTGGCAAATTATGCGTGTTTGGCTTTGTAAGATAATAAAGCATATAGTTATGTATTAAATCCTCAGGTTTTTCATCTTGGCTCAACTTTAACATGACCTTGTTGCATTTTCCCCACACATTTATATTGGACTTTTTCCATGCACCCGTGTTGTATTTTTCCAACACATCTATGTTGTATGTTCTAACACACTTGTGTTAGACTAAAAGACAATAAAACTTCACTTTAAGCCCCAAAATGATCCCTTTTCAAACACGATTCCCAAAATAGACCTATATACACCTTAAAAAACATACAAAAACACATAAAATAAAAACAAACACTCTAAAAACAACAAAAAAATTCAACCCAAAGGAAATTAACCAAAACTAACACAAATAAAGATTAAATAAACCTTAATTTCCATTATAATATAAAATATAATTGGTTGTTATCAGGGGGTTTATGAATCAACTAGAAGTCCCTAAAAGCAAGGGTTTGATTTAAAGTAAAAACCACAATTTGTTGTATTTACCATGGTAGAAAATTAGGATAGGTGCCTTCAAACATTAACTTTATGTTCAAACGAACATATAATGCAAAGCTCAAGTTTCAAATTTTTTTTAAATCCCAAACATAGGAACCATGTCTAAATAGATAAGTCAATTTAGTCCAATCAAACATAATTTCTTGAATAGAAAGGCAATGCTTTAAATTTCGAACTAAGGACAATCTCATTTTTGTTCAAACTAGAGCTTGTCTATTAAAATATGTTGTAGACATCTTATATGTTGTCTTTTCTTAAATATAACTCATGTATATTTTGTATGATATGTATGCCATGATGTTGTGATATGCCATTTAAGCATGTTAGCATTATTTAATCAAACTTCATATTTGCATACAAATCCCTAGGCATATGTTTCCCCTGTCTCATACTTTATGTTGTTGGAGATATATATGTCCATATTATAATGTTATAAATAAAAATGTTTTATTGCAAAAAATAAATAATTCCACATCAAAGTTTATATTAAATAATAATTAGTCTCTTTTAAAATGAGTTTCAAATGATTGAACAAGCTTTGTACAAAATAAATAACCATGTTTATGAGGTTTTGTATTTCAATAGAATGAATGTTTTTTCAGTATAAATTATACCATCTTTCTTAAAAAAATCACTGTCACAAAATAAGGCAAAAGCTTCATATTTATACAAAAAGGATTTTCATAAATTAGTGGTTTAATAAAATGAGATTTGCATTTGTCAAATATTACTACCATAAAACTAGGACCAAAGTCCTAAGTTTTGTATTACAAAGTTGGACTAAGATTAAGAACCAATGTCTTAACACTTATATAGGCCGGACGCCTGTTTTATCTAATTATGGACTAATGTCCATTAAATTGAATAAAACTCACTTCTTGCATACATAAAGGGCAAACAACACATAATAAATGATGGTGTGGAATACGCATTATGCTTTAAAACACATTAAAAGAAATGATAATGTCTAAAACTCAAATAATATCTTTTAATATATAAATTCAAGATAAAAGTATGAGGAGATTCCCGAAATCAAATCTCCAAAATGGCTTTACTATTTTGGTTTTAACCTTCAAGGTGGTGACCTTATTTTGCTTTTTAAAGTATAAAACCATCTTGTAGAGGGAACGTTTGGATTCTAAAGGCCCAATGTCATTGTCTCGTGCTCCTATAAACATGTATGCATTCCTTCAAATGTGTCCAACACCCAAACATCTAAAACACTTAATGCTTTTATGTTTATCATTAGAAGTTTGAGTTTTAGAGATATCTTTAGAATCATATGAAGAACTCATATTTTAATTAAAATTGGTACCTTTTCCATCTGAAGTCTTCTCCTTAGGTTTCTCATACTTCTTGTTATCTTATCTTGAATTTCAATTGTTGTTGGAACTTTAATTATTCTTACCATGGCCTTTTTTGTTTGAGTTATCTTTCTACCTTCATAACTAAGCCAATAATCTTCTCTACTCTAATGTATTGATGAAGTTCCACTATGTTGGTGATTTATCTATTCATTCCCTATAAAAATTGCCATTGCCACTAATGACTCCTCAGCAATATTAGCTCTAATTATGGTTGTTTCCATCTCCTTATGGTAATTCTCAACTAACATTGACCTTTGTGCAAGCCTATGAAATCGTTGGTGTAAATCCCTATAATAGTACAATGAAATAAATCTTATCCTCATGAGTGTTGTCATTTCAATCCAAGTTTGAATTGGTCTTTCTCCATTCCTTCTCTTGTTTATCAACATATAATCCCAGCATACTAAGCATAATCAGTAAACTCAACTGCTTCCAATTTACTTTCTTATCCTCATTATAATTGTTACACTTAAATACCAAGTTTACTTTCCTTTCCCACTCAAGGAAAGTCTTAGCACCATCCCTTCCTTTAAAAGATGGCATTATCATATTGATGGAGTTAATGTTGCTATCCACTCTATCTTGTGGCCTACCATCCCTTTTATTTCTTCCTAAAATAAATACCCTTATAAGAAATTGTAAAGCAATCAATAATCAATGGAATAAATAAGATAATTGTTTATGGCTAAGAAAATAAGCCTTAGATAGGCTGGTAAAAGTTTAGCCTAAACTAAACAATTTTATTTAACTCAACCAGGAAGAATTAATTAAAGAAAAAATATAACCTTAGGCACGACTGTGTTGGATAAGGCCACACAGCCGTGTTAAACATACTTCTTTTCACATGTAACTTCAAATTTTTGAAAAAAATAATGGCTTGAAAAACAAAAGACTCCATGAATGTGCATACCTCAACCTCGTAGGGCATATTATTTTACATATCCATCATCGCTGAAGAATTAGAGAACCACATAGGCATGTTCTATAACTATTGTATGGCCATGTGCTCCACACATGTGTGTAATTGACTCTACATAACTATGCTAACAAATTTTCCTTCTTCAAATTTGATCATTGACCTTCCTAATACTTGCCCCTTATCTTTGAATGCTTGTAGGACATGTTTGGCATGTCCAACTCTTTCAAAAGAATTCTTTTCCAATGCAATCCCATCTTTTATGAATCTCTTTACAAAATTCTCAAGCCTCCTTAAGCCTATTAGGCAAACTTAGATCATTGTCATTAACCATGCTTATATCAATGCTGTTGGTAAATGCCCCTAATCCCAATCCCATTGTTTATTAACCACACCAACAACTAAATGATAGGTGTCAAAGGCACCAAAAATAAATACTATCTTTTTATAATTAAACAAATTATAAATAGGGCAAGAAATAGTCGAATCCATAAAAAATAGCACTAATTTAATTCCAAACAACCAGGATTTTAACAAATAAAAATAAAGGGGGATTTTTTTATAGACTAAGAAATAAAAATAATGAACTAAATCAACTAAATAAAAATGCAAAAAATTAATTAAAATGAATTCAGTTGATGGTAAATTTCAGTTAAAGACATTCACAGTATAGGATTTAATTTACTAATTATAGATGAAGAAATAATTTTAAAATCATATAATAGATCGATTATAGTTGTCGGCTTCGCACTCTCAAACAATCTTTCGTATTAATGGATTAACCAAGTAAGACTATAATTAATTCCTAGCCAATAAACACCCTTAAACAAGCAAAAGAATTTAATATATTGATAGCATTATGATTTAGAAAGACCCGACCTAAGCCAATCAACCTACAAGCGAGATTAATTTAGATCAAATTATGCATTTACTTAATATAACAACCATTTTGAGTGAAACTATACTAATTGCTACTTCTTATTAATTTCACTAAATAATTATGGATTTAGCAAATTTAATTAGCTATATATTATTTAATTAAAAGCAAAACGAGCTCTTTTTGCACACCTAACAAATAATAATTGAGATATAGTTTTTATAAATCACAATACATCAATATTGCAAGAAATTAAAATAAAAATTAAAGTAGAACAATCTCATAGTATGAAAAATCCTAGCTTTAAATTAATCTTCAACTGAAACAAGGAGTATAACCATGTATGGCCATGGAAAAAATTCACAAGATGAAAAGTATAGCTAGACTAAAACCTTGTTACAAAACTAGAGTCCCCAAAAATGTAGAAAGGAAGAAGCGAATAGATTCAATATGTCCTTTCTCACCTCCTAAAATTCATCCAAAATAGGAAAAGTCATAGAATCCTATCCAAACTTGAAAATTAAGATAAAATATCTAATGAAATCTAAATGTCCTAAAAATACTACCTTTTTTCTCCTAAAATAAAACCTAAACATCCCTAAATATAAGTTGGAGCAGAGGTGGAGGTTAGGGCAACTTGTGCACAAGTCAGTTTTTATGAAATATTATGCACTATCGACATTCATTTAGTCTTAGGCAAGGCTAACAAACAGCTTTGTCTTTCATCAGTTCTTTGCACCAAAATTGCTCCATAAATCCTATACTTTTCCACATTAGCTCTAATCAGTCTTAAAAACACAACTTCCTAAAAATTTGATCCTACAATAAACAAAATTGAATAAAAAAAGTAAAAAATTCCTAAAATTAGCTAAAAAGAATGCAAGATATTAAGCATAAATTAGTTAAAAACAATTTTGGTGACTTAACACTGAAACAAAATCAAACTTGACACTTGAAATAAAGAAATCAGATAAAGGATTCAAGTTCCTGGAGATGTGTTTTTTTGCATTAGGTTTAAAGCCTCAAATGAATTGCCTAATTAAACCTTCAACCTGATCACAAATGTGAAAAAGTAGAGGAACCGCCTACATAGCATAAGAAGGAATGGCAGAAAAAATAGAATTCGCAATGGTAAATCTCCCAAGAAGGTGACTACCGTAAATAACAAGTCATCCATGAAGAACAAGTGACCCAAAGGGAAACCATTTTTGGTCAACCGAATAGGCTACCATGTTAGCTATTGTTGATCCTATTATTGTAGGGAGTTTTTTAATTCAGTTTTTACAGTTTTTTCTCTTCCAATTTACCCAAGTTTTTGCAGTTTTTCCTCCATAATCCATGACCTCCACTTTCACCACCTATGGCAACATTTCACCATTGTAGTAACAGCCTTGATGGAAGGCTTACATGAGGCTCACAATGGATATAAAAGGGGTCTAAACCAAGCATTCACATATAGAAAAATACACCATCAAATTGTGAGTGAATTGGTTAGTATTTTGTTGCTTTGAGTTCTAAGAGGTTGAAGAAGAATTCTAGTTTCAACAAGCTCAACAATGGCTGGAGGTTAGCTTGATTTATTTCCGCATTCGATTCTATTTTTGTGCTATTTAGTTCAAAAGCATGTTAGGAATCGTGTTTAAGTTCTTCATTTGGTATCAGAGCGATAACTTGCCTCTGCCTTGTTGATTTTACGATTTGGTTTTCATGAAAAATGGTGGTTTTCTTTCTTTGAGTTTTTGACGAATTTGGGTGTCTATTTTGTTGAGTTTTTAGTACTCATGCCGCTGTCTATTTTGGCCCTGTACAAGTACATTTTCTATTTTAATTTATGGAAACCTGTTAGTGATAAGATATTAACTTAGAGTGGCCTTGGGTGTAAGAATGTCAAATGCTTAAATTAAAAGAAATTAAGTAGAGATTATATTGGTTTTTTTGATTTGTTTAATCCCAATAAGAATTAGAAGTATGTTAAGGCTAAAAGCAAGAATGATTTTGCTATTGATGATGTGTTAGCTTTAGCAAGTGGTGGAATTAAAATAAGCTTGGATATTGGTAGTGGGTCCGGGACATTTGCTACTGAATGGCAAAGAGTAATGTTACTCTTATCACCAATACATTGAATATTGATGCTCCATTTAGTGAATTCATTGCAACAAGAGGGCCTTTCCCTCTCTATTTAAAGTAATTTAATTCAGCAGCATTACAACAAAGACTTGTTGGTGTGAATCCATGAAAAGTTTGTGGAAATAAATATAAATTTTCAAAAGAAAAAAGTATGTCTTTTTCTGCAATTATTTGGCATTTACTTATCAAATAATATATATTATTTGGCATGTATTTGGTGCGTGCATATGTATTGTATTTAGTTGTTATATATGGATATATATGTATTGAACCGCTATCCATCAATTACTATATAATTTAAGGCGCATATTTTTTTATCATATGGTTTAAATAAGCACCCACTGAATTGACAGTTATTAATAACTACATGGTTTGGTTCTTGTACCTTTTCATTTATATTATTTTGTTTGAAAGAAAGAAAAACAGCAGGAAGCATAACTCTTTCAGAAGTTCATCCCATTAATTATGTTTGCTTCAAAAGTATAATGCTTTGGGAAGTACTCAATATTGCTTTAGAAATGGAGAAATGGGTTTCACTTCTTTGTGTGCATGTATTTTGTGAGTTTACGCATAAAAATAATAATGTTTGTGCATTATTAATAAAATTGTGTATATATTATATTTGATGCATGCAATTTTTGGTGATATTATGCATATAAAAAAATCTAGTGATCCATATATATTTTAATTGATTAGAGATTAGCCATAACATTGATAATTGATTAAAATATATATTAAGAGTTTTAGGATCACATAAAGGAAAGGACTTTAAATGTGAAACAAATTGTGATTCATAAGTGTTGGATATTTAAATATTGTTATCGAAAAAGTTTTGTCTAAGAAGACTGGATTTTAAGTGGGACCAATTTGTGACCCTTCTAGCCTTTCCTAGGAACTATCATTGAGAGTGATATTTAATTTACCAACATTGTAATTAATCACATTAACATAATAAAATTTATCCCAAAGGAATTTTGATTATATTAATATGATTAATTAGGATGAAATAGCAAATTGTTTTTCTTAATTTACCCACAGGGATTAAGAAAAAAGAATACAATATGATAGTTTCATCATAAAGTGATTATGAATCTATTTAAATTAGAAACTTCGCCCACAGGCAGTTTTTACATGTTATTTGATTCATATTTTTATGTCATGATTTACATTGGTAAAGCATGATATATAATTAATTTTCCTCAAATTTGTGACATAAGCATGTATTTGTCATTATGCAGTTTCTCAACTTATGAATTTTTTTTATTATAAAATTGATGTTCCCGAGCTAAATGGTGAGAACTATAAAGTCTGGAAGGAATCAATCCTTCTTCAATTAGGGTGCATGGACATTGACTATGCTATAAGGAAAGACGAACCATCGGCTCCTATAAACACTAGCACTACAGCTAAGATTGATCTTTATGAACAATGGGAGCAGTCCAACTGCTTTAGTTTGATGTTCATAAGGAGTAAAATTCCTGCTAGTATCCGTAATTCAGTCAGTCAGCATAGCAATGTTAAGGCATTGTTGAATGCCATTGATGCACAGTTTGAGACTTCTGAAAAGGCGCATGCCATGACCTTGATTATGAAGTTCTCATCTCTAAAGCTCACCAGTGTTCGAGGTGTGCATGAGCACATCATAAGGATGAGGGATATAGTGGCTCAGCTTAAGAACCTTGAGGTTGACATATCTGAGTCTTTCCTTGTGTACTACATTCTGAACACTCTCCCACAACAGTACGCCCCTTTCAAAATCTCTTATAACACACATAACCATAAGTGGTCAATTAATGAACTGATGACCATGTGTCCTCAAGAGGAGGAAAGGCTGCTTATGGACATAGGAGAGAGCGTTCATCTGGCAACACAAGGGAAGAATAAAGGCCAAGGGCAAGGAAATCAGAAGGGTAAGGGTAAGATACCCCCCAAGATGATATAAAGAAGGAATCCAAGTGCTTCTTTTATAAAAAGAAGGGGCATGTAAAGAAGGATTGCCAAAAATTTAAGGCCTAGCTCGAGAAGAAAGGTATTTTAATCTCTTACATCTGTTATGAATCTAATATGGTAGATGTGAGTCATAACACTTGATGGATTGATTCTGGATCTATAATCCATATTTCAAATTCCTTGCAGGGTTTTCAAAACCATAGGAAGCCAGTACGAAGTGAGTAGTGCATCTATTCGGGAAACAAGATGCGTTCGCATGTGGAAGCTATTGGGACATGCAGATTAGTTCTTAATAGTGGCTTTGTTTTAAATTTGGAGAAGACCTTTTATGTTCCTAATTTCTCTAGGAATTTGATTTCAATTTCTAGATTATTGTCGTTGGGTTATTCCTGTAATTTTTCAGATTTAAACTTCAGTTTATTTTATAAATCTGATCTTGTTGGGAATGGCATTTTGTCTGATGGTCTTTTTTGAATTAATTTACAAGACAATTCCTTTCATAATGTAATGCATGTTCAAGATAATGCTGGTAGAAAACGGTGTGTTATGAATGAGGATCTCTCTATGTTATGCCATCGGAGATTGGGACATATCTCCATACAGAGAATTAAGCGATTAGTAAATGATGAAGTACCTAGTGCTTTGGATTTTACTGATTATGACACTTGTTTGGACTGCATAAAGGGAAAGTAGACAAACAAGACGAAGAAAGGTGTCGCGAGGAGTTCAGAAATATTGGAAATCATATATACAGATATTTGTAGTCCGGATATGAACTCATATGGTTAGAAATACTTCATCTATTTCATAGATGATTACTCACATTTCATGTATCTCTACTCACTTCAGAATAAACACGAAGCATTAGATACACTGAAGATGGACAAGCACCTGGTCCATTTGCAAGGTTTCTTCAAGAGCATGGGATAATGGCCCAATACACCATGCCTGGTTCTCCAGACCAGAATGGTGTAGCAGAAAGAAGAAACTGAACTTTGATGGACATGGTCAGGTGCATGCGCAGTAAAACCAAACTTCCTGAGTTCTTATGGACCGAAGCTCTCAAGACGATACCGTATATATTAAATCAAGTTCCAACCAAGGCTGTCCCAAAAATGCCTTTTGAGTTATTCAAAGGTTGAAAATCGAGTTTGCCACATGTGCGTATTTGGGGATGCCCGTCTGAAGTAAGAGTGTATAATCCATAAGAAAAGAAGTTGGACCCAAGGACTATTAGTGGGTATTTCGTTGGATATGCCGAAAGGTCTAAAGGGTACATGTTTTATTGTCCATCTCATATGACTAGGATTATGGAATCAAGAAACGCTAAGTTTCTTGAGAATGAATTGATTAGTGGGAGCGATCAATCTCGAAACTTTGTTTCTGAGAAAGATCATTCAAATACTCAACCTTCCACCTTAAGTGTTAGATTGGTTGTTGTTCACAATGCCCCTTCAGTTCAATCGGCTATTGAACAATCAATCATTGAAGCTCCATAACCTACTGACATTGATCTAGTAGATCCAAATGTTCAACAATTACCAGAAACTGTTGAGCAACCAGTTGAACAACATGCTTCTTAGGAGAATGTTGACACAACATTAAAAAGATCTACCAGAATAAAGAGATCAGCAATTCCCGGTGATTACATTGTGTATCTGCAAGAAGCTGACTATAATATTGGAGCTGAGAATGATCCTGAAACATTTTCACAAGCCATGAGTTGCAATGAATCTAAATTGTGGTATATTGCTATGAAGGAGGAGATGAATTCTATGGCATCAACAAAGTTTGGGATTTGGTTGAGTTGCCCAATGTTGCAAAGGCCATTGGTTGTAAATAGGTCTTTAAAACAAAGAAGGACTCATTGGGCAACATTGAGAGATATAAAGCTAGACTCGTTGCCAAAGGATTCACTCAAAAGGAGGGAATTGATTACACGGAGACCTTTTCTCCTGTATCTAAGAAATATTCTCTCCACATTATTTTGGCATTGGTTGCCCATTTTGACATGGAATTGCATCAAATGGATGTGAAAACGGCATTCCTCAATGGGGATCTAGAGGAGGAGGTTTATATGAAACAGCTAGAAGGATTCTCCTCTAGTGATGGTGAGCATTTGGTGTGCAAGCTTAAGAAATCTATATATGGATTGAAACAAGCATCTCGCCAATGGTATTTAAAATGATTTCATCTCTTCATTTGGTTTTGAAAAGAATGTCATGGATCAATGTATATACCATAAGGTTAGTGGGAGCAAAATTTGTTTCCTTGTCCTATATGTGGATGATAGTTTACTTGCAACCAATGATAAGGGGTTGCTACATGAGGTGAAATAATTTCTCTCCAAGAGTTTTGACATGAAAGATATGGGTGAGGTATCTTATGTCATTGGCATCAAGATCTATAGAGATAGACCTTAAAGTATTTTAGGACCATCTCAAGAAACCTATATCAATAAAATCTTAGAAAGATTTAGGATGAAAGATTGTTCACCAAGTGTAGTACCTATTGTAAAGAATGACAGGTTCAATTTGAACCAGTGCCCGAGGAATGATCTAGAAAGGGAATAAATGAAAAACATTCCATATGCTTCTACTGTCGGAAGCTTGATGTATGCTCAGGTTTGCACTAGACCTGACATTGCCTTTGCTGTGGGAATGTTGGGAAGATATCAGAGTAATCTAGGAATGGACCACTGGAGAGCTGCAGAGAAGGTGATGAGGTACCTTCAAGGTACAAAAGGTTACATGCTTATGTATAGACGGACTGACAATTTGGAGATAGTTGGTTATTCGGATTCGGACTTCGCTGGCTGTGTTGATTGTCGAAAATCAACATCTGGCTATGTTTTTATGTTCATTAGCAGAGCCGTGTCTTAGAGAAGTGCAAAGCAAACTTTGACTGCTACTTCCACTATGGAGGCTGAGTTCGTTTCTTGTTTTGAGGCTACATCACATGGTGTATGGTTGAAGAGTTTCATATCTGGGCTTAGAATTGTGGATTCAATTTCTAGACCTTTAAGGATGTTTTGTGACAATTCAGCTGCAGTTTTTATGGCTAAAAACAATAAAAGTGGTAGGCGAAGTAAACATATTGACATTAAGTATTTAGCCATAAGAGAATGTGTTAAGGAGAACAAAGTGGTCATAGAACACATTAGCACTGAATTGATGATTGTCGATCCTTTAACTAAAGGCATGCCACCGATGAGTTATAAGGATCATGTAGCTAGGATGGGACTTGGTCCCATCATGTGATTTTTCGTTATATGAACGATTTTGTTTTTTGAAACTCTTATTCATTTGTAATATTATTCTCAAATTTGGTGTACACATTTATTGATTTCTGAGAGTAATATTTATTTCGGACCTAGAATAAACATAAAGTTTATTCATTAAATTATGTTGCAACATATAGATTGACATTAAGGGGATAGACTGTATTGTAATACATGGAAGATACTACTCGTTCATAGAGGACATATCGCCATGATTCATGCATTTTGTTTCTTTACTGTAAGCATAAAGTTTTCATGGATTTGGTTGGATAATACTTGATGGGATCAAGTGGGAGAATGTTAGCTGTTGTTGATCCCATTATTGTAGGGAGTTTTTTAATTCAGTTTTTGCATTTTTTTCTCTTCCAATTTGCCCACGTTTTTGCAGTTTTTCCTCCACCATCCATGACCTCCACTTTCACCATCTATGGCAACATTCCACCATTTTAGTAACAGCCTTGATGGAAGGCTGTTACATGAGGCTCACAATGGATATATAAGGGGTCTAAACCAAGCATTCACATATAGAAAAATACACCATCAAATTGTGAGTGAATTGGTTAGTATTTTGTTGCTTTGAGTTCTAAGAGGTTGAAGAAGAATTCTAGTTTCAACAAGCTCAACAATGGTTGGAGGTTAGCTTGATTTATTTCCGCATTCAATTCTATTTTTGTGCTATTTAGTTCAAAAGCATGTTAGGAATCGTGTTTAAGTTCTTCATGCCAAGCATTAGCTGCAACAGAAATGTTGATTTGGCTTAGTTTTGTCCATAAAAAGGACAAGTCGTTGTTAGTTAATACAATCATGCTCTTAGTTATTATATTTCCTTTACGAAATACATGCGAATTATACGAATTCCTGCATGCATAGATAAACTAAACTTGAAACACAGACGACATTCTGTTACTAAAATCACAAGCATCGTCATGGATAAGAGAAAGATGTATGATACTAAAGTGCAATCCTATCATGAATAAGAGAGAGATTGTCTCCAATCACCTAAATTTAGTGACGAGTCAACGTTAAACTGAGAAAAGAACACCGAATAGATAAAGCTAGATACTGACCTATTATCTGACCCGCAAAAATGTAATTAAGGACTGGCATTTTATCTTTGCAATAGGACAGATTTTAAAATTCTAGAATATTTACATACCAGTTCTCAAATTTCGTTGACCAAAAACAAATTAAATTAAAAAAAAAAACCAACAACAACAAATAAAGGCCTAAAATTCCTAAAATTTTCCAGTGTAAATTCAATTCAGACCCTACTTCTATATATTAAGGTTTGCACAAATTCAGAACAGCCCATGCATATATGATTGAGAATGGAGAACATGTGGTAGTTTTAATTCCCAGCTACTTTTGTAAAGAGGAAAAAAAAAATTGCAGACCTACCTAATTATTAACTGATAAAATTATTATTATTATTATTATTATTATTATTATTATTATTATTATTATTATTATTATTATTATTATTATTATTATTATTATTATTATTATTATTATCTGTTTGGATTATAGCTAGTTGTGTTGCCACATCCTAATAGACAATAGAGGACTTTGGAGATTTGAAGTGTCTCGTTTTAGACAGATTTGGAAAGCATATATCTGAGAAATCAGAGGGATATCTGCATAACCCGTGACACTAATATATGTTTATTTTATTTTATTTTTGTTTTCACGTGCTTTTTCTTAAATATAATTCCTTTAATACTTACTTGATGCTTGTACCTAAATTAATAATAATGCATACATCAATTCCCCATATTGTCTGTAAATATACAGTACTATTTTTTTAATCTCTTTTTTGTCGATATTATTCAGCCAAAGCTCGAGTTTCCATGTCATTTATTCATAATTCTAATTTCCCTTCATTATTTTTAAAAGTGCAGGTAGAATGGAATCACATGTGAATCCTCAAAGTCAAATACTTCCTAGTTAAATTTTTTTAACCTAAATGTAATTTAAATTTACTTCTAGCTGAATAGCATTTAGCTAAGATATGATTTAACTGTCGAAAGTGAAAAATTTCATAAATTGAAAAATACTTTAGCTAAAACCAGTATTTGGAATGTAAAATAGAATGAATTAATACATACACAGAAAATCCGAACTTAATTTTATAAACATTTGAATTTTTAAATTTTAATAATGATTTAATGCATGGAAGTTATATTTGTACAATTTGTAAATAATAAATATATATTCACACTGATTTTACATTTGAACTGCTGTAATGAAAGCACGTGTTCCACATTTATAGTGAGACTGAAGAGAAATGAAACGGAATGGATTAATTTTTTTTTAATTGTAATGAGTTTATTTTTTATTCTAGTATAATATTGTGCCACATTAATGCAGTTAAATGTTATGTACTCTAATTTTTAAAGCATATTGAATTTGTGTTTATTAAATATAAAATTGATGAGAGTGATTTAATAGATGATTGTTAAAGTTTAAATACTCAAATAAATTACAAAGTAAAATTTAAATGGTGGTGTATGTATATATTAATCCAAATAGAATGGTTTAAAAAGTAAAAGGGGTTAATATTTCTACTTTGTTTTCTTATATGATTTATTTTATATAGAAAAATTCTAAAAAAAAAAAAAGGCTTTAAGAAGATTAAATGGTGAACCTTTTGTTTTACTGATACATAGGAAATTATTACAAAAAAAGAAACTCTTAAAAAAAGAAACAGTACTATCATAAATTACTAAGGTTATAATTGGGAAACAATATTTTTTTGGCATGTAATATAATTATTATTATTTCGTCTTTGACCATATAGAAGCATCAATAGGTCAAATTCGTACTTTTAAATGTCGAACTTCGGTTATTCTTTGCTACATTTGGAGACAAAAACAAATTAATAATACTACAAAATTAATTAGCAAGCTAAGTTTATATTAATTAGACCGGTTTTATATAGTTCAAATTAATTAATACATTTTCCATATGGGTCAATAGTTGAGTATATGTAATACAAAGATTTTTCTTTAAAAGGACATACAGAGATTTAAAATCTCAATGTCAATAGCTTCTATTCCTGATATCAAAGAAATTTAGGTATCAACTAAATAAAATTATTCCTAAAAACCCTAAATAAAACAAATTCTAGTTAAAATAAAAAAACTAATTCTTGGATCTTGGGCATAAAATAGGAGGTCACAGATAGTCTAAATGACCCAGTTGGGCTATATGTCTCCTATGTTTGCCAATTTTTTTTTTCATTTTTAAATATTACTTTCTAATTATATACAAGCTATACACACAAATCCACTAGAACTACCTCAAAAATATTGAAAAGCCTATTGTCCTCTCCGGCGACTCGCTTCCCTGTTCCCCCCGACGCTCTCTCCTCTTTTTTTTTTTTTCCTTCACTGCTTTTTTTAGGTAATGCACGCTTTTAATGGATTTGTTTTTATTTACTGGTCACATGAAGAGTTTAGAATCTGAATATAAGCTACTGTACAGTCCTCTCTCTCTATATATAACACTTTTTTTCATGCATTTTATACATGAGAATCCATTTAATAAAACATTTAGTTTTTTTTTTTTTTTGTATCATTCCTTTCCGAACACTACAATTTTTTTCTATGTACAAAAAATAATTTTATTTTTATCGTTAAAATGTTTCATTAAAGACTAAACCACACATTTTAACTCACGGGGTTTCTCTATAATAATATAGTTTCAAATATTTTCTAGTGAAATCATTGAATAGGTTGAAAAAATAAAGAATAAATCATTGAATAGTAAAATTTTCACTTTGAATTTGCTTTAAGAAGAACATTATGGACGAATTTTCAGATAATCCACATTAATCATCAAAAGAATACATTTTTTTTTCAAACATGTAGGTCCATCTAATCTTGGAAATAAATCTTCATCACATTTCATGTTAATATAACTCTAATTAAATAGTAATTATCATCCTAATTCTTACATTTTAAATTAATATCCAAGCCACATTAATTTTCTGGTATTGAATATAGGATACTTATGTAATCTAGTTTCTACAGCCTTAGTGCAAGCCTGTCTCTTTTGCCTTAATTTCCTTCTTAAGTTTTTATTATTACCATCGTTGCTATTATTATAGTCATATAAATATTTTTTTTAAGAAAAACCATCCTAAAATTTGTACAATTTTGCTCCTCCCGCCTCAAAAGTTCTTTCAATATGCTGTAACATGTACGTTCCTTAATGTATTTTCTTTATTTTCAAAACACAAAAAAAAGAAAAAAATAATTTAGCATGCCTTAGTGATGACCACAAATCTAGTGAATCTTAAATGGAACTTATTTAATGACATAAGATTTGGATAAAATGGTGAATTAAAAAATAAATAACTAAAAGAAATAATCACATATATAAATGAAGCAACACAGCAGAAATTAAAAAGCCAATAATAAAGAAAATACAATAAATTATCCCTACGTAATTTAATTTTCATAGTTAATGACCGACAAAAATACAGTTCTGTATGAAAATATAGTTACCGACGAAAATAAAAGCTTATAATTGTTTGTAGGTTCTTATTTCCTACCAATTTGCTATTTTTTCCCTTTAATCTATTAAACAATAAGCTTGCAAAAAGTAAATTCCTTCTTTGGTGGCTAATATTCTTTCATATCTATTAAACTTTAAAAATTAGCAACAGATAGTTTGGCATAACAATAAATAACATGCAGATATAAAAGATACATTTTAAAAGTAAATAAATTACATGTAATGAAATAATTAAATTTTACACATAGTATTATTTATAAATTATTATTAACTTAATCATATTATGAAATAATCAAAATTTATGTTATTATTTTTTTAAAAAAAATAAAGTTGTTAAAATAAAATAAATAAATATAACAATTATAATTTATAACAACAATCGATTTTTAGGAAAATTACCGACGGAAAAATGATTCCGTAGGGAAATTACCGACGGAATCATTTTCCGTAGGAAAATACCAACGGAATCATATTTCCATAGGCAAAATACCGACGGAATCATGTTTTAAATTGAATAGAAATTTTGATAAAGGAATCATATTTCAATAGGCAAAATACCGACGGAAATATTTTCCGAAGGTAATTTACAGACGGACAAAATTACGTCGGTAAATTCCATGGCCTATTTAAACCGCGAAAAATGGAACCAATTTAACGACGTCGTTTAGTCCGTCGGTAACGTTTGCGGAAAAATTTTCCTCCATTATTTATGACGGATGTTTATCCGTCGTAATACACTTTTTCGACATTTAGCGACGAAGTTCCATCGGGAATTAGGATTTTTCTTGTGGGGTTTTATTCCCTGAGACCCATTTCAGATGTTGCTTTTAGGTTTTTTCAGATAAATTAATATAACGATTAACACATCTTGCGGTCTTAATTATCTAAAATATACTTATGATTAATTAAATTATCTTTCACTAATTAAAATAAAAAAATATGATAAATATATAAATGTATTAATTTAGTATTTTTTATTGGAAAAATAAAAAAATGAAAATTCTAACTTGAAATTTGACACTATATTAAAATTAAATTTATTGAGACTTAAAATACTTACACTAGTTAATTCGGTTTTCAATTTTACTTAATTGTAGCATTCAAGAACGTGAAACACAGAATTAATTAAAACAAGTCTAAAGAAAAACCTTTATTTTCTTTTAATTTTTGTTTCCACAAGTCTACCCTACTCGCCCTCAGCAAAGAATTCAATGAACAAATTCCAATACGATAAGGGTAGTAGGATGTAGGGCAATAGTTAAGTCATTTATTAGAGAGAGAGAGAGGGATGTCAAAGCAGAAGACTTTTCTCTTTTGTGAAGGTTGGCATTATTTTTATTTTTTTTTCTTGTTTCTAAAAAAAAAACTGAAAAAACTGGGCTCCAGTATATTTCATATCCTTTGACAAGCGAATATGTTGAAGGTGAAAGACCACCATTCCAAAGAATGTACTGTGAAGCCATCTCTTATACCGACACTGCATACAAAACCCAACTACCAACAACAATTTTTTCTTCCATATATGCTTTCCTCTAAATCTCCCTTCTCCCACTCTCTCGCGTATGCTTCACTTCCCATCCTACTTTACCTATATATATGTACTTTTTTTTTTCCGTATAACCATTCAACGAATTTAGATTCACACTTAATAAAAATATTCACTTTCAAATATTTAAAAAATACTCAATTTCAATGCTTGAATTCAAAATTATGGAAATTTCTTGTATAAGTTCGGTCTATGAATTTTCATAAATCAAATCGATGATAAAATGTCATCTATGTATATTAATTATTATTCAAATTCTTTTTAATTAACTCATTTTATATAACAATTTTTTATTCGTTTGATTTATAAAATTCTCATAATTGATTTAGACAAAACTTTTGATTAGGGAGAAAGAACCCCTTTAATCCCGACATATTTCTTTTTCTCTTACAGTGATTAATTGGAATTTTTAGTTAGAATCCAAGCCTGTAAAGTGTGCAATTCTTATCTTATCTTTCTAATTTGTTGCGTATGTCCTCTCTAAATTAATTTTTTTTTAAAGAAAAAAAGAGCATTAACCTCTTTCGTAAAGTATGAAATCTTTGTGTTAGTTGAGATGTCCATGAAAGTTAAACATTATTGAATCAAAGAAATCTCTTTCTTTAAAACCCTTTTTTAGGATAAATGAAATAATTTATCTTTTATAAATAAAAGGATAGTTAAAATGAGACATGTGGTGTTTGATGATTGTTGTATGATGAGCATATTTTACTAAAGAACAAGATGATCATACGGCGAGGAATATGCGTACACAATGCAGATTTTATCTTCTTTCTACTTCAAATCAAAC